>BGPR01002150.1:84043-139497 GCA_013235015.1 Araneus ventricosus
AAGGTGCATCAAGTATAGCAATCATGTATCAAATGTGTATTAAAAAGCCAATTCAAAAATAATGTAAAATAAATTAGTTCTAAAGTAATATAATAAATTTATCAAAATGGCTAACATAAGATAAATAAACAATTAAAATTAAATAAGATGCAAGCAATTAAATAAGATTCTTTAACTAAAATTAATTTAAGAAACAAAAAAAATTAATAATACGTACAACAATTTAATCGAAGAAATTTGCATGAATAACTTAAAGTAAAACATTCAAAAGAATTATTCTGAAACAAATAATGTTAAGCTAAAGAGTAATAACATAAAAAAGTATTTTTTGGATGAAAAAATAAAAGATGAATATAAAAATGTTTACGTCCTGAAGAAAAGGTCTAAATGTGCAACTTCGAAAACAAAATAAATACATAAATATAATAATTATTAAGACTGGGTTGCCTTGTACATCCTGATGCCATAGGATTTTCAATTTTCTCGCATTCCAAAAAGCATCCTCATAGAAATATTGAAAACTACGATGTACAATTTTCTATTCAGTATTTTTAAATAATTTTGAACCGGTGTCGAGCCACATATAACGAGATGCGGGATAATTTAGTGTTTGATATATTGCGAATACTATATTTTTTTATATTTCCCGATTCTATTATCTTCGCTCATTTGAGTAAAATATGGCCTTGAAATATGCTTTTGTAATTTCGTATTCGCGGAAGAATTTTGTAAAAAAAAATCAAAGCCGATTTAGCTATCTTGTTAGCCTCCACATTTACACAATATATGGTATCCAGAAAAAGAATACGACGAGCCCCAGTAAAAAGTCTATTGTGAAATTCTAAAACATTAAAAGTCACTGGTGACTACTGTCTGTCCGCCACGAAAACTCTGTGCGCTACGAGAACTCTATGTTCTACGAGATCTCTGTGCGCCACGAGAACTCTGTCCGCCGTCTAGTTGACGGCGGTCGCTATAGAAACAGGTTATCGTAGGAGGAATCCGTTTCGAGTAGTTAGACGTTCATTTATGTTTGTTACATTGGCGCACTTATCTCCAAATGGGAAGGAACGTAACGTGTAGCTGCTTCAAAACCGAAAAGACGAATGAACCACTACCACCGCAAACTGGAACACCGAAATTAAAACCTGGACTTCCGTTGGATTCCTCCCATTCGAAATGAATCTTCCCGAACACAACCAGTTGCTATAGCGACCGCCATCAACTCGACAACTTGGAGAACAGAGTTCTCGTGGCAGACAGACAGTATGTTGCGCAATAATTTTAATGATCAGTAAAAACTTGACGAATGTTTTGTCGACTATACAACAACAGCAAACATTTCAAGTGAAAGAATTTGGTAATTATCGTCTTCATGAAGATTTATCCATATTTATATTACAATATGTTGCAAGTTTTCAGCGCATTCATTTTGAATGTTATGGGACTAATATATATAATTGTTTCTCAACATTATATGATTTCATATCACATAATGTCATATACCCGATTGTTAGAATTCATCGCTTAGACGACATGAGTATTAAGGATATATATTACTCAAGAGAATTAATTGGGCTGTTCAAAATAATTACTCTTTCATATGTATATATGCAGCTTAATACTTACAAAAAAATTGTTGAAAATTTGGAATTGCAAATAAGAAATAGCTGTTATCTAAAAGAGATTTTAAGAAGAAAATCGAAGTATATAAAAAATTAGGTAAGTGCCAGTAATATCTTCTGTTTCCCTACCATTTTCATTCATTTTAATGATGTCTTGAAGAACCCCTTAATAGGACAAATTAAATTTCTATCATAGTAGAGCCTCGATTATTCGGGTCTCTATCAAACGAGTTCTCTGTAAACCGAGCCGGTACAAGAAGATCGAACTATGTTTTTTCATTTCTTAACAAAATCATCGGATTTTTCAGAAAAGCGTGTCAAACTTGTTATTGGAGACAATTTCCCTGATGAAAAGTCTTGGAAGACGCAATTTAAAGATGCATATCTACATCAAACTAGAGAATACAGGAACTAAGTTGATAAGTCAATTTCACAACTCAAATAAAGAAACTTCTTATAATATTAATTCAGGGATGATTCCTTTTTTTCATTTCTTTTAAAAATTTCCCCAAATCTCTCTGCAATAATGAAATTGAAGCTCAATGACGAAACGGAGCAAGGAATATTCTTTTTTTTTCAACAGACTCAATATGCAGTTAGAAATATCGATCTGACAGGCTTTTCCTTAGAAAAAAAAGGCACCACTGTTTAAGAAATTGTTAGGTGGGTAGTCCCTGCGCCCTACCCTAAGTTTTTAGCACTTTATTTACGTAGTTAATTTTAACTGATTATATTGTTTTTAGGTTAATCCTGGACTTATTAAATTGTTTTAATGTTCTAAATTTTATTAAGCATTTAACCTTAGGGAATCGAATTGGTAACCTTGTTCTCACCCTTCTTATTTTTAAAATTTGATCATTTAGTTCTTGTAATTTTATCGTTGTTTGACTGATGTGAACTTTGATGAATTTTATTGTTCTCTGGACTGGTGAGAGATCACGTGGTCTGTTTTCGATGTATTTTTGTGGGATTTTTAATGATACTTTACAAAAGTGTTTATTGTGTCCTTCTTTTTACTGGTGTGTTGTGCTGGGCTTGTGCTCATTTGGATGCATACTGAGGGCTCCTCCTTTTGAGTGTTTTGAATATTTTTAATTTTGGTTCGAGATCTGGTGATAAAAATCAAACAAAATTCAATTAATTTTTGTTTCACTCCAAGTGTAATATCGATTAAGTGGAGTACTGTTTTCATTCTTCTTGTGATTGTGCTTTAAATTACTTTATTTTCTTGTTGTCCCTTTTTTGAAATGTCTGTAACGTTCTGTGCTGTGTTTGTGATGCTTTTGTGTGTATCATGTCATATTGATATTCTTGTATTGCTTTTATATTTCCCCACCGGTCTGCTGAAGGCCTTACACCCTTTCGGGTAGGCCGGAGCGGTATGGGTTTAAAAAAATGAATAAAAGAGGATCACTTTGCTTTGCTTCTTTCTGTTTTATGCCGCTGCTAAAGAAATATGGTTGATATTTTAATTCCCTGGACTTGATTGGGTTGATGTAACTTGTGGGAACCTCTGCCACTGACCGACTGTAAATGTGTTCGCATTTCATAATTTTGATATTTTTCCGGGAGAACGTCGTAAACTTTTCATCTAGAAAAGACAAGTTTTACGACATTTTTAAATCAATCATAGATTGCGAGTCATTTCTCAAAATCGCATTCATTAAGCGGTATTTACATTCTAAAAGTGTATTTGTGTATTGAGTAAGGAAATAACAAGAGTCAAGTATAGTCACATTGTAGCTATATAAAATCTACTAGGTAAAATAATTATTAGAAAGTTAATCCGCCTTATTTTTTAAAGTTCTCATTATTTTGATATTATTAGCATAGTGGTTCCTGCAATGAACGATTCCAATGCAGGAAACAGAGATAATAGATTTATTCAAGAATGCCAAACTTTATATCCATATAAGTTTTCCATAATATTTTTAAAAATTCATTTTTAATAATTGCCAAATTAACGTGTATACAGAGAGAAGAAATCTTAATGGTTTAAGGGAATAATATCTGTACAATTATATATGCAGAAGAAAAAATCTACTACTACATCATCTGTACCACAATTAATTTAGGGAATAACCCTCTTATTCCTGATACCATTGGAATAGAGAGACCTAAAAATATAGGAACGCCCGAGTTTCTCTTTCAAAGATAAGGGAAATTCACTTCCCCTCTCAGAAACCGCAATGACAGCTGGTACTCTCCGAATTCTACGAACCCCCTCCCCTGTTCCCCAAACACTTCTGGCGAGCCGCTCTAAAGAAGAAAGCGCGCTGCGGGTCTGAAATCAATCACACTTAACGAAAGAGGATGGAAACTTAACAGTGATATTCGGACGTCCAGCGTCTTTTGCTTGTAGTGACGGTTGGGACTATCCCGTATCGACAGAGCTCAAGTAAAAGTCAAACTTGACTGCGGTTTTTGCTTGTTAGTTCATATACCTCTTTAATCCTTGTGCCACTTTTATTCTTCTGTCTCCTTTAAAACCTGGCTATTTTGGGACGCTAAGACATGAATTGGACTCTCCCTACCTGGGTGGTCGTTTACCTTACCACCCCACCCCTGCTGTAACCGTCCCTTAAGGCGGAAGTAAATGGGCTGTGGTGGGCAAGGATAATTGGAGCTCCCAACACGTTTATCTCCTAAGCGATCTCAGAAACGCACCAACCCTCAAAAGAAGCCAACCGTCTCAGACTGGCCTTCGTTGTTGTTAAGGGAAAATTTCTATTCAGCCTCGCTCGGTATGAGAGGGATACAGAGAATCAAATTATTTTCATCTCTAAATTTGTGACTTTCGATGTCGGTGAGGATTGATTCTGTCTCGAATCCTTTGCTGGCCATCCTGGGGCTATCATTTTGTAGAGAACGTGATAACGCGTTATCAGCAAATATCGAACGGTAACAGCCGTTTACCAGAGAGAAAGGGGAGTGGAAAATGAGAATATAACCTTGAAAGTGATCCCTAAGTGGCGCGTGAGAAAGGAAGAGCGATGATCAGGGACCACGCAAAGGATAAATCAATGACGCAGATTGAAGGTTTTAATATAAAAAGGATTGTAGAAGATGACGTTTTGTAGAGTTTCATTGTGAATTGATAACTATTGGATAACTTACTCAATACCAAAGAGAAGGAATGCTCACATACACTTCACTTTATTCTTGGTTGTGAAAATAAAGATTCCCAAACGCACTGAAATGAACTTAAGACT
This sequence comes from Araneus ventricosus, assembly GCA_013235015.1. Classification (NCBI taxonomy): domain Eukaryota; kingdom Metazoa; phylum Arthropoda; class Arachnida; order Araneae; family Araneidae; genus Araneus; species Araneus ventricosus. The sequence goes on from BGPR01002150.1 coordinate 88,881, forward strand.
CTGTTGTATGAATGATATTCTGAACGATCGCTTTCCCATTTATTTCAAAGAAGCAAACATTTTCAGTCGAGACGCAGACTCTCGAGCAAGAAATGAAAATGAGTTGGAGAAGTCATGTATATTTTTTCCCCTTGGGAATGGAGTAATTTTATATTAATTTCCTGACAGAACAACGTATTGTGTAAATGAAACGTAAATAACTTAAATTAAACTATTTTTATACAGTCAAACCCCATTAACACGAAATCGGTGGAACCACAAAAATGTTTCGTGTTAATCGTTAAAATAATAGTGCCATAGCAAAGCATAGCATTTACCAAGCTATTAAATAAAAGATAATATATTAAGTTCTCAGAAATCTAAAAAGAATAAAAATTTTCAGTTTAGAGAATAAATAAGCATATTGTATGTAATATATGAAATAAATTTATTTACCTGTTACTCAAGGTTTAAAAATGTCAGTTATTGACTTTTGTTTCAATTTTTTTAAGATGACATATTTTCAGAAACGCATCCCCTTTTCTAAATTATCCAATACATTCGAAGCATTATCCTATTCCATAAGAAAACGTTGCACTGATTTCATTTCATTTGCATCTTCATTTACAGTCGCTCCGAGAAGGTCATTATCTCTTCTGTTCCTTCCCATTCCCAGCATTTAACTAAGAAACAAAAGAGGTGGTAAGGGTAGGAATGTGATTATTTTTCGAGAACGAATCTCTTGCTTTATCCACGGTGAACAATTTTCTATTCACAACGGCGAATGCAGGGCTTCCGAGAGCCAGGCCATCTCCCGGGGTAAAGTAATGGCATGCGATCCCACAGACACCTGACATTTCCTAAATAAAATCCCTCCCCGGCTTGTCACCAGTCCACGTGTCCCTTCTGCACCCTTTTTCGGGATTCCTGGATGAATGGAAAATCAAAGAAGTTTCAAAACACAAACTCGACGCTGAGGAATTTTGTAAAAGAACGGATTTTAATTTCAAAGAATATTTTCTTCCGGTCTTATGAGATATTTCAAGTTTTGCGCTTTCGTGTTACAGGAATGAATTAACATTACCCCATACTTGATCGACGAGTCCAATATTTAATTCGTGTTAAACAAAATTTCGTGATAAGCGATTTCGTGTTAAAGGCTGCTGCACCATCTACTACACCAGAACCTAAACAAAATAATTCGAATATGTGACAACTGCAAAGTATAACAACAAAAAAAAAAAATTCAAAAGAAAATAGACATTTTCAATGAAAATATTGAAGAATTCTTACCAACGTGAACATTTTATAAGGCTGACTATATCGTTTCTCCTTTAAAGTTTTGTAATTTAAAAAAAGAGTGGCAAAATGTGGCTTTTACTTTCTTAGTACTTTTCCGAAGGATTTTTTATTTTCTCATCTCTTTGCTTTATACAACTTGACTGACTCTTTTAATTATCTAGACTGGAAACAGTTTCATCTCCAACTTTTATTAAAACTTATCTTTTTAAAAAGAGATAATGATCTTTTTATATTCTAAAAAGTCTTTTAGCTGGAGTTTTGAACGAGACATTTCTGTTCGTCTGGAAATCAAATAAGCGAAATGGGAAAATGGCTTGAAAATTAAATTAAAAGTATTCATGAAAAATCGAATGTATTCATGTGTTGAATCTCAATGATTGGCATAAGGTAAGTAATTGAAAATAAGAACAAAAGTTTCAAGTGCTAAAGCTTCAACTCCAATAAAAAAATATTATATAATTAAAAAATAATATATCCAATTAAACATTTTTGTAAATTTATTGTCTTAAGAGTAGTTACAAAGAGGTTATTTAACTTATACAATAAAATCATAGGATTACTGAATATCCTGTTTTAAAACTCCCAATTTAAATTCGAATTTTGTTTTAACAAATCATGCACATTGTAAGCCTCTATTCCTTCCTGTAAATTGCAAATTTTTATTTGTATTTATGTAGAATCAAGTAGTCTTTGCATCTAAACAAGTAATTAATTATAATAATTGAATTTATTATTAAATATTAAGAAACTCAAGTATACACAATCAGTTTCTACATTTCTCTCAATTATGGGATATCTTGAAAATTTCCTTACACTCTTATATTTTCATTCTTTTGATAATTGGTGAAAAGTGATTTCTAGAGTCATTGGATCAAATAGGTACTTAATCCTAAAATCATAAATTTAATAAAAACTTATAGTTAAGTAGCAAAAAATAATTAACAACTAAATGATGCTTTTCATTGTATGCTAACAAGTTTTGGAGTTTTTTTTGAAATCGCAATTTAGAGGAAACCGTTCAAAATAAGCCCGAATACTTTTGAAAGGAAGTGAATGGCTATATTCAGTAAGCATCATTATCCAACATTTAATTTTCCGAGTTTTATTGTCATCAGTTTTGAATTAATAAAATAATCGGAAATTGGGAAATGCACTCTGTTATTTTTTTCTTTAATGTTGAGTAAGTACTTGCTTTGCTTTTCGGTTGGGTGTCCATATCATGCCATCATTTATATCCTGGATGGCCGCACTGCTAGTTTTGATCTAGACTCTAAGCCAAACAGATCAAGTTTGTCAGATAATCAAGTTAATAGGTAAAAATAGTAACTTTGAATTTCAAAAATTAAAAAGAGATTATAGGCTCAAGAAGCATGCAAAGTGGAAAGTATCCATTTTATTGTGGAAAATGAATAATACAAGTGATAATATTTTTTTTCTTCCATGCATCAGATTTAATCAATGTTGATATATTTTTATATTGAAAAAAATTAATTAACGTGCATTAATTTTTTCATGCTATATATATTTGTAAGAATGCAAATTATTTTTATCAAAGTGAATATGTTGCAAATTTAAATGCAAATAATTACCAACCTCTTCAAATAAAATCACTTTATGTCAGTATTGCGAAATTATACATTCGAGAACCGATCATTGAGTATAACTGCTTCCAACTGACTTTCTATTAGCCCTTCAGCACACGCACACATTTTTGGAAAATTAACGCACGCGCAAGGTCATCTTGACCCTAAATTGTTAGACACTTACTCTTTATTTTATTGGCTATTTGAACAAAAATAAAATATGGTCAAAGTATAAGAACATTTTTTCGTAAAAATAACTTTTATTTAAGTCACAAATGTGATTTTTAATAAGAAAAATGTAAGTTGAACTTATATCAATTTTCCCTCCTTTTCTGTATTCTTTTCTTCTCCACTGCCCACGTTCGAACGCTTCCTTAGCCATAACGTTAAATTAACCAGAAACGTTAGCACACGCACGGGTCAGTTTGACCCCAAAGACCCCATTAAATAGTGAGAAACCCTGTTTGGCCCCTCTTATCCTCTTCTTCTAGCTCCCCTATGAAGGTGCAGGAAGTAACGGGGCAAGTGTTTAGAAATTCCTAGAATTTTCAACAAAAGAGAAAGAGTGAGGTAAAAAATACCCATGCGTGTGCTGACGGGTTAAAAGATGTAGTCAAAAATGCTTAGTTTGCCTTACAGAATTGAACCATTTCCAAATCGTTGAACAAAAAATAATTTATGATTCCACAATTCATTCTTGAAAAAATGCAACATCAAAATTTTTTATAACGCCTGCAAAAATAGTTACATTTTTATATATGGATTTTTGAGTTGGTTTCTTTTTGTATATCTAAGTACTTTTGTATATCTCTTGACATATTAAGTCTTGAAACAGACTAATGTATTACGAAATTATTCTGGATGATGTGCAATGAACAGTTAAAGCACCATCCCTCAATATTTCCAAGATCTATTAATATAAGCTCTTAACTGATGACTTTTTCCACTAACAAAAATGTCTCTTCTTAAGGAAATTTTGTGCTTAATGAGAACTTATTCATGGCGATTGAATTTCTAATAATAATTTATATCCTCCAGAAGCGGAAATGATTTCTCGATTTTCTGCTCGAAAAGAACTCAATACTTGAAGAGTAATTCATATTTAAAGTGATTTAAAATAAGAAAGAATGTTAACGAAAAAATCGATAGCGTTATCTATAGAAAGTGATCATGTCACTTCCTGAAGTTCACTTTCCGCTGAAGAAAAGCGGAAAGATTTAGAGAAAATCGCTCTTTCCTGAGTTTTACCAGTTGAAGAAAGAGGATACATTTTAGAAAGTTATCAATCCTTTTTGTGGTACAGTGCTTTCTCTTTTATTTTTTTCATATGGGAGAAAAGTATTTTTCTTAATTCTGATTTGAGATATTTTAATTTGATACTTTAACTTAAATGATAAGTGAAGGAAAAGAAATAAAGTATATCTATAAATTATTGTCGAGGTTTCCTTAACTCATAATTTTCTCGTCAAGAAAATTATATATTAATTATAAGAACGTAGGAGTAAGTTTAGTAATGAACACAAGAACGATAGATAACACTGCATATTCATAAATTAGAAATCAAAAAGTTTTGTTTTAAGACCACGAACATAGCTTAGAAATTTCCACATGACAAACTTTCACGCCATTTAACCCATCGTCACTTGGTGCGAAACTGATCTCAGTCTCGATGTGTTACGTGCCAAAAATGGTGCCCTCTATAATTCTGTAAGATATTTAAGAACATGATTAAAATGTTTAACCGGTACATTTCCGTTAGCCGGGAGCTAGCGAAAAATCGCCAAATAATGCAGAATTCCGCCAAATTTCTTACAACCATTCTCTTGGCGACTTTGCTCGCGTTTGGTTCACAATTGGCAACATTTGCGCCCGGCTTACGGAAAATCGCTTTGCTCTTGGCAACTTGGCTGTTCACAATTGGCGACATTTGCGCCCGGCTAACGGAAAATCGCCTTGCTCTTGGCAACCTGGCTATTCACATTTGGCGACATTTGTGCCCGGCTAACGGAAAATCGCTTCGCTCTTGGTGACTTGGCTCGCGTTTGGTTCACAATTGGCGACGCTTGCGCCCGGCTGACGAAACTTGGAGACATTTGCGCCAAATCGCTTCACTTGGCGACTTGACTCGCGTTTGGTTCACAATTGGCGTCATTTGCGCCCGGCTAACGGAAAAGTACCGTTTAACTCTCTCACACCGAGAGAGGCGGTCCCGGGCGGTCTAAAAATTTCCCCTTAACAGCGACAAAGGCCGGTCTGAAGTGGTTGGCTTCTTTTCAGGGGAGGTGAAGTTCTGAGATCGGTTCGGAGATAAGCCTGGTAGGGAGGTCCAATTTGCCTTTCCAACCACAGCCCATTCTCATGCACCTTAAGGCAAGGTTATAGCAGGGGGCGGGATGACGGGTTAAATGACCACCCAGGTTGGGAGAGTCCAATTCATGTCGTATCCTCCCAAAAACTCCCGGTTTTAAAGGGTTTAGAAGAAAAAAGTCGCATCGGGATGAAAGAGTTAAAGCTCTGTGCCAAAATCAATTCAACTGTTTCTTTCATTTCTACTAGTGTTCCGAATAATCATATACAATTTGAATAAAAGTTAATACCGCACATCAAAGTTTTGTATCTCCAATGAATGAATTTTAACGTAGTATCATTTCAGAGATCAGATGTGATTCGTGTTCTTGATTCTAAGTAATTACTTAATACAACAATTTTTTCCTTTCTATAGCTGCAGTTCTTATATTGAAAAGGTACATTTTCATTACTAACTCTATAATGCGATTCGGCTGGTTTCAGGTGATCGGATATGTGGCGAGGTAATTATTAAAATCAGTCGATACAAATCTTCCAGAGTGATCTCGCCGCCATTCCTGTAACGACGTTACTTAGACCAATTGTAATGATGCTTTCAGCGCATGCGTTGTATGTTGTCACCTGTAATGAAATTTTACTTTATTATATAACCTCTTTGTTGTTAACTTACTAAAAATGTTGAGTTTTAACTGCATCTTTCTTACTACATTGTTTATCTTCACATTCTTATTGTCACTTGTTAAACTAAAACCCTTCCAGGCTAATGGCAAATCTAGGTTTTAATTGTGATGATCATGGGGTTTCTCATACCACTACGTAACCGCCTACAGATGCTCATCATTAAACGGCGAGGAAGTCCGTTTCATTGTATTAAGGTCAACGGGTTTCAACTCTCATCATACGAACATCATCCAGAAAGTAACTTTCCATATCGCCGCACATATAAAAACTTATTAGCATGGTGATTTTCTGTGACTAAAGTTCTTCTATGTGACTGAAGTAGCTCTATGTGACTTTGACCTATGCCCTATGCTCTATGACTTTTATCTGTTAAATGAAACTGAAAAAACAAGTGAAACTCAATTCAATCGATGGAAAGGACAGCTCAATTAAATCAACAATTGTCAATAATAATTAATTAATGACAAAATATTAATCGATTACTCAACTGTGACTTTCTGTGACTAAAGTAGCTCTATGTGACTTTGAACAATACTATATTACCTTCTTCTGTTAAATGAATTAATCTGAATGAATGAATTAATCGGAATGAATGAATTAATCTGAATGAATCTGAAATGAATTAATTATTAATCTGTTAAAATCCAGTTAATATACCTCTCACAACCAATTCGTAGGCACGCATCGGTCGCTGTGACATCATCAAAATTCTTCGTGATTTTCACCAACTTTGAAACTCGATTGCGACTGACACGTAATTTCAAATTCTAAAATTATTTTTGCAAAAACATTTTTTAAAATATTAAAAAAAATTATTTTTAATGTTAACATGTCTCTGTTTAATGAACCTAAAATCAACTCTTTATATTATTTGGATGCGGAGCTATAAGCGTTTAAAAATACCACGAAAAGCGTTAAATTGTTTTTCCTTTCCCGACACACCATTAGACGACTATGGGACGTAAGTCAACGTCAAAATTTTCTCCATGAACCGAAGCACTTATCATACTGTAAGATCAACTTTCGTATTCTTGTGTTGTTGAAGTCTGCCGCCTGGGATAGAACCACTGTGTTTCCAGTGTTTGATTCTTTATCACCCACCTGACACGCAGTTACTGGAGGTGGTGGTAAGGAATCAAACAGGTGATTTTAAATGATTTAAGGTAATAATTATTAGAGTTCTTTCGGGAAATGAGCTCTCATTTCCATAATTTTCAACCGAATGCTTAAAAAAATGTGCTGCATCACCAGCTCTATTTGACCGACATTATTAAGGTATAGATCTTCACTATGATCCTCAACGTATTTTTGACATCCTTCGAAAATTTAACTGAATCAGTTGCTTATCCATGAAGCCCAGACATAATTTACAGTCACACTTATTATCGCACTACCCGCCTTCGTCCACCAGCTTGTTCACAGGAATATGATTTCAATTAAATCTTGCATCATTTTATATTCATGGTTATCTTAGCAACGTAATTTTAAACTTCAGATTGTGTTAGATAATTAAACCATGTTGTATAAATTACCTTGGGCCTCTTCTGTTCATTGTGTGCATAAATGTTTCTAATGGAGTCAAATAACTGACCATGCCATGTAATCTCCAATTCCACGTTGTCGGCAATATCTTCACTATCTTATTCCTCTTCTAAAATATGCATTTCATATCATTTTTAAAATGACGCAGCACATTTTATGGCCAGAGGCATGTTAACTGGATTAAAACATGCAGAGAAAAGAATGAAAACATAGCAGCCATAACCATTGAGGTTAATGGATATTATTTTTTAATGTAAGCAAAGCAATATCTCGGAGAGCTTGGTTTACAGATTTCACAAAAATTATGATGGAGTAAAATATGAAAGCAAAATGCATTATGATATTATCTCAGATTACAACAATGGAAGATAAATATGCATTTAAATATTTATTTGAACATTGAAAACAATTTGAGTTGCGTTGCAAAAATGAAAAGTATTGCTGTAAATTGCGCCATTAATGAATTTTAAAAATTCATTAAAATTCGAGAAAAAATTGTACGGCAACTTAATTGATATCATTGAAAAGGTAATTGTTTGTAATTTCATAAAACGCAAAAATGATTTTTGTGCTGAAATAGTTTCGGAAGTTATTAAGGAAAATGCCAAACTTTTCCTTAATTTATTATTTAAAATTCTAAATAAAATTTCAAAAAAGAGGGCTTCAAGGTGTGCATTCCCACTCTCCAAAGTATGTTAGTGCCAAATTTCGTAGCTGTTAGTCCAGAGGTCTGCCATGTAGAGGACCAACACACACACACACACACACATTCTTCTTTATTATTCGTAGAGATATAGCGGGAGAGATATAAAGAGATGACAATCTCAGTAACAACAATTTGAGAGATAGGCAAATATCAACTATTACATATGACAGTCACAACCTGAATCTGTCAGCAAGTAGCCATTGAAATCCAAGGCTTGTCAACAATTGGCAAAGAGGGAAAGTTACTTTCTGATTATACCTCGTAATTAGAACTCGAAAGCAGAAATACCATGTTTACCTAACAGGCTTTAATTCTACAGGATAGATCAACTTTAACACCAACCGCTTGCTCCCGTACCACGCTGCGAAATGCAACTGGACACGGTATCGGTTTCATGGATTGGGTTGTAATTAGGACTTCCTTTTCTTGAAATCTGATGTCCAAATTAACTTGCGGCACGCATTTTTTAAGGCATGCTCCAAAGAAATGCATGAGAATGAAGACTGGTGCTCCAAATGGGATAGGGCACCTGTGGATTAACAGATGAATCAGGCGAAGAGGTAGCATAGACTCCCCTCAAAATCACTGGATATTATGCCTTTACGCTTCTTTTTCCGGAGATAAAATAAAATAGATGTTCGTAGCTGAAGACAAGACAAAATCTAAAAGTTGCATCAATTCGATTTTGAAATTGGTCTTTAGATTCTCGATGGATCTGACACAGCTGTTCTGCATGTTCGATTCGTTGAGGGTCCAACTTTTCCTGCTAGTGTGGTATAGAAGTTTGGAGAAATGTTACACAATAATAAGTCCTCATCAACTGATCACGATTCAGAATTACGAAATCCACCCGAAAAAACCATCACATACCTCCTACAGGGATTATTAATGTAAATAAACTGATGCATCAATAAAATATTTTTTTGAAATTTATCTACATTATATCTCCATGTAAAATAATATAATTTTAAATTGTGGAAGTTTGGAGAGCGGTAGACAGCTCAGGTGTCGTCCTCGTCATCTGACCGCAGTTCAAAAGTACGATGTCTTTCCTAAAAAGCCCTTGTGTTGCTTTAAGACGGAACGATAATATAAATGGACTAAACAAAACTACACTTTTAAATTAGATATATGAAGTAACAAAATGGAAAAAATGGAATGTTTCATTTCATTTTTCGCAAAGCTTTCCAATCCCCTGAGTAATTAATTTATTATCTACCTACTATTAATTTTTTTCAAATTTTACAAAAATTAATGCAACATTTAATGAACAGAGTAGGAAATTAATAAACTTTCACATAAAAATTATTTAAACCTTTCTCCAAATTGATTTTTTTGTTATTTTTAAAAATGACTTAAAAACCGCCAAAAATATTATCATTTCATTATTTCCTTGTAAATCCTGTTAACATACTTTTCATAATTAATTTTGTCTCAGATAAATTGCTTCAAGCAATCTTAAGAAAAATTAATACCTTTAAGTCGTGCAACATAATTATTAACTTCTGAGTAGCCTCAGAGTAGAATTGTTATGAATAACAATCTTTTGAAAATGTGTTTTGTAAAGAGGTAATTCTTTCAAAATTTCAGCGCTTCCTTCATGTTTAGAAGTCTTTTTTTATTGAAATCAAAGTAAATACTAGAGTAATAAACTTAATTTTGAAAATAGTTCAATATAATCAGACAAAATATGCATTTTTGTCAGAATTTTAAGCTCCGAAAAATTTTTACAAGCGATGTTTTTGATAGCAATTTTATTGGTGCATTGGTTGCTTGAGTTATCATATCGGGAAATCGGTCAGAACGTTAACCGAATCTTTATATTGTGGGAAATGAAAACAAACGAAACCATTTAATCTATAATCAGTAGCTCATCAGACTTTTGCAATAGCTGATTAAACAGGGCGGTCATAAATTATTGAACACATTTCAAAAATTAATTAAAACATTATTAACTAACTACGGTTTTTTAATAATGAGAGCGCGTTTTAAAAAGTCTCTTTCAGATAGGTAACGCGCCGTTACGGTGGTTTAGATGGTCGTAAATTATTGGACATCTACCATTTTTGAAAGCCATCATCTGCGAAACTATTAAAGCTAGAAAGAGAGTAAAAGCATGTTTTTGTAGGGAATTATGCTCTCTTTAATGTGTTAAATAAATTGTAATTCGAAAACTGAATAGTTTTTGAGATATTCAAGAAAAACTATGAGAAGGAAACAAGAAAACGCACTTCGGCTTCTGCTGATCGGAAGCCAATGCGAATGGAAATCGCTCGATGCAGCAAATTTAGAGCGCCATAATGGTTCTCTACCTATCTGAGAAAAAACTTTTTTTATTTTCTCTCTCATTTAAATAAAGCCCAATTGCAACATTATTTGTCTTTTTTTATTAATTTTTGAAATATGTCTAGCAACTTACGACCACACTGTATTATTGCCCATTCCTTTACAACTAGCGACACATGGTTTAGGTATTTTAATTTCAATTAAAAATCCATTTACCCCAAAACCCTATGAAGATAAGCTGGAAGATCCAAGCAAACACATTTTTCTGAAGATATCATTGAATAAAGTTTTATTTTTCATTGGATGAGTCTTGAAATCACTGTGAACGAAGTAATGAATTAGAGCTTGTTCTAATAAGTATTTTGTAGTCCAAAAATCAAAACGCGCCAATCCATCTGAACGGTCGATTCTCCTTGCAGGAGGTCTCACTTTACTTGCTTTGTGCCATCAATGATAAAGTGAACGCTTTTGCAAATCTTAAATTAAATGTTTCTTAATTAGTGTACTAGATGAGTAAATTAATTAATTTAAACATGTATAATGTACAATTACGGTATTCAGTTTTATTATAGTTTGAGTAATTGAATTTAAAATCCACTCATTAAATTAACCATTTAAACAGATTTAATTGTTTCCTAAGCATTTCTGCAATAAAATGCATCGTAAACACCTCCTAAATCTTCCTAGTTTTGATTATTATTTTTTCATGAATGAACGCCGTTATTCGCATAAAGACATATTTTAATTTATCCCCAAAAAAATGTTTTATGCATCTTGTATTTTAAAACACTACCTGAAAATGCTAGTATGGAATCTGCATAATATGATATTGTTTGATTCCTTTTTACCTACAGCATAAATTCAATGTGGTTTATCGATTTGTGAAATGTTTACATGAAACTTAATTGTTTTCTTAAAAATTTGTTAATGTAGACTTATAGTGGGATTATTTAGAAATTTAGATTTTCTCTAAATAGATTGTGTATATTTAGATCCTTTGTTTGATCATATTTGTTCAAATAAAGGATCTTATGTCAATAAAGCTTTATCTCGTGAATAATTATGTACCAGTTAATATTTGCATAAGATACACTTTTGCTACGTTTATAATAATAGGAAAATAAACACAATATGACGATAAGTGACTGTGACTAATCCGTAATTCCAAATTCTAAAATTATTTTTACAATTTTCAATTTCTACCTTTCTCTGTTAAATGAAACTAACCCCAAATCTCTATGTTATTTGGTTGCGGATCTATAAGCGTTTAAATTTACATAGAAAACCGTCATTATTTTTTCCTTGCGATTTTCTCCCCCATTAGATCACTATGGAGGGACGTAAGTTTACGTCAAAAGAAAAATCAGAATATTTTCTAGGGACCTCTTACTCTCGATATTTCATTGGCCTTGGTGACAGAAATTTATTGCGTTCCTGTCACTTTTTAAAGTCAAATATGAGGAGGGGTGAATAGATACCGTGCCCGGACCAGTGGCGTAGTGAGGGTAAGTAGCGCCTGGGGCATAATGTGATATTTTCGTCCCACCACAGCCATCCTCTGAGTGATTTGCTATTTTGATGCACTGGCTTTAAAGTCTTAAAAATGTAATTTTAATGTGAATAATTTGATCTGTTTTGCGTTTAATCAAGTCTCTGATATCTTACGAATATTTTACCCATGGTAGTTTAATTAATTATAGATAAAAACATGAATTATCTGCTTTTGAACTAAAAATGAGAAACGGAAAAATACGTGCAAAACGCTTAGAGGGATAATGACTAAGCTTATGTAAACGGCACCCGGGCATATGTTTATTCTTACCCCTCTCATCGCATTCGACTTTGAAAAGATACATAAGAATATAAACGATTTTTCAACATGTCCAGTGGCGTATCGAGTTTAAGTAGCACCCGAAAATAATTTTTTTTATCCCAGTTTCCATCAGTGGCTTAACAAGTGTAAACGTAGCCAGGGGACCGCTATTATTTTTAAACCTCTTTGTCATATTTTGCTTAAAAATGCCATCACCTCTAAAAACTAGCTAATGGGCCATCTATACCCCTTGCCACCGGTTCGCAACGCCACTGGCCCGGGCGCCATTTGCACAACTAAATCACTGATTATGATGCAGGGTGGAGGGCGAGAAAACTACCGGGATGGCTCTAACACTCGCTAAGCCACTGGTAATTCGAGAACTTAATACCTTTGGTCAAATATTATGAAAATGGAGTTAATGCAGTTTTTTATTTTCCTAAAAAATACATATATTTTGAATGTTTTCAATTTGAAACAACCTGTTTAACGTTATTTATGAAACATTTAGCAAACACATTCCTAATTCTAACAGATTTTCTTCACTTTAGTTAAGCTAACAAACAGGCTTTAAGAAAATCTTTAACTAACACAAATGCATTTGGTCGCTTAAATAATTAAGTACAGCAATTTTCCAAACGCGAAACTGTGCCATACACCTCTTACGAAAAAACAACAGACTGTTTAATTTCTACTTACGTTAACAAGAGACTGTAAGTTCGCTAAATGAATAATTGCGTGTACAGCCGGACAGAATGTAATTTTTATCAAAGAGGATCTTGCTCATCAATTTTCCTCGAAACTCCTTTCAGGATTTAGTGTGGGCTTAGGAAAAGAACCTCAGCTGTTAATAAAAGAGTCTACATAGTGACTTTGATGATTGTTTAGACCTGAAGCTCTCAACAAAGCAACATATTTGCATTTGAAGAGAAAATTTTAGCGAAATTTGTTTGCGCGTTATCTCGCGCTGAAATTTGTTAATCTTGTCACAAAAGAACGAATTACGTTGTTTGTTTCTAATAACAGAAATTCATTAGTAGTTTTAGAAATAACTTTGTTGTTTGGGTAGAAATTCGGTTTGTCTTTTAAATGGATATTAATTTAGATTTGAAGATGAATTAGAGCTAGGAACGTGATTTAAGCTATGGTAATATTTTGATATAGGTTTATGACTTCATTTCATTACACATGACGTGTTTATTTGTTCAATTTAGCTGGAAAAAATATAAACATTTAAATTAATATAATTTTCTAAAATGTCAATTTGATTGTAAATAAGAGCTTTGGAAAGTGGACAATTCTTTGACAGTATGTGTTTTATATTTTTGTGTTACAGGAAATATCAGGTAGTTAAACATCAACATATTTATCAGATGAGGCTTTTGCTTAGATCAACGCAGAAAATACTAAAATAGTTTTTATTTTTTTTTAATATTTTTCCGAGCATCTTTTTTACTCATTGACTATCTTTATTATTTATTAAATATAAGTTTACTAAATATATTTTTTATTTAATAAAATGCAGTTCATGCTTAATCTGTCCTATTATTAATAAGATGAAATTTGAAAAATTGGCTGTGAAAAATAAATCACTTTTTCCTGGCAATTATAGAACTCTCCAATATAATAAAAATGACATAGCTTAATTTTATAATGTAAAATCGTCAAAAAATAAGTGTATTTTTCCATCGTCGATAACTTTTCACAATATATATTTGTGACATTTACTTTAATTTTTATTTTATATTTCAATAAATCGTATTACGATATTTCTGCGAAATAATTGTTATAAATTGCAAATCATATTAATAGAAAATACTAACATATTGACAATCCTGTTAATTTGAATATTTTCCCAAACACGCCATAAACAGTTGCTACCCCATACTTCAAAGACAAAAATGTGTAAAAAAATATCTTAATTAGAAACTTATTTTATAAATTTTATACAAAAGCCAAAAAGATTATTAACTTCAAGAAAGTAGGAATTTTTATGGTAAATCAAATAAAATAATAACAGCGAATTGAACAATAAACAGAAGAAAAAAAAACGCCCTGAAAGCGAGATATTTTTATATTATTTATTCGCAGTTTTAAATTTATATTTAAGGATATTTAAGTTTAAAATATGTATTAAAGGTATTGCCAATAATATATCGGAAAAAGGGGCTACAAATTATCTATCAACCGACCAAAATAAAAATATCATCAAGAAACTATTTAGCTAATCTGAAATTATCTATAGCATTATGTGTATTAAAATTATATCGGATGGTTCATTGAAATAAATATCCAAACTGGAAAGCTTCAATTTGACAACCGTTTATAATATATTATAACAATGAATAAAAATACAAAAATAATTTAATAAGGTATGTTATCATTGCTGCTAAGTTGCCAGTTGAAATATTTTCGAATGCTGAAGTCACATCATTCTGAGTTGTATCAAGAATGTTCGATAATAAACGCCTAAATATTAAATTTACCATGTTTCCGAATAAAAAGAAAAAAAAGTGTTTTTCTGCAGCAAACAATTAGTTACGAAACGCACATCAATGTTCTGTTACTCGAATAATCGTAGTTTATAAATAGATAGTGTTAATGTCTTTTAATTTATCATAAATTTTTCTTAATTGGCTTCAAAAGTTTTTATTTCCAATGAGACAAACACAAAGAAAAAAAATAGCAATAAGACAAATAAATTATGCTTTGTTTCTATTGCTTATTTTATTAGCCCTTAATGTTTCTTCTAAAGCTGATGATTCATTAAATGATTAATTAAATAATAAATTTCGAAATTTGCTGATTAATATATCGTATCCTTTGTTTCGACACATAAGTTTCAAACAGGAAGAAAAAACAGCATTTTTCGCAACAAATGCAGGATATTTCTGAATTTTTGTTAAACATGTGGTCTCACGTTCATATCAGATATTAAAAAAATCAGTAATTCTTTAATGGTTATATTATAATTCTTTAATGTTTCAGCAGTTTTGCAGATTTTTCTTCGACTTTGAAACTGAAAAACCGAGACAGGTAGTATTGCATTCTAAGCAACGATTTATTAGATTCTATATTAAACTGCTTATTAGTAATGGATATTTACATTAAGTGCCTAAATAAATATCTGTATATAAGAAATGCTTCGACTCACTTTAAGCATCAGAAAGCTGTAGATCAAAAATACAAAATAATGTAACCATTTTCTTTAACCTGCGTAATACTCCCTGTATAATTTACCAAATATCAGCAGCGATTTCTGTAAAATATTCATAAACGATATCCTCATATTTTACATGCCGAACATTTTCAGTATAATTTTTTTGCTCTTCTCATCTTCAAATCACTTGTAATATTCTTGGTTATAGATAATTTCTTCTAATAATGAGCAACAATTTCTGAAAATATTTCATAGGAATCTATTGAGGATATCAATTACATTCGCATTGAAAATCTTGCAAAAGAGATAGAGGTTATATAGATTTGCATCAGATATAGCATTGGTCTCGATGCTGAATAGAAAGTGAGAACTGTTTGGATTGAAACCTGTCTCATTAATGCATGTCTGGTATTCGCTCTACGCAATGCGGTAATCTTATCATAGTCTGGCCTGGGATTTGTGAAATTAGCAAAATCTGATTGTTAATGTGTAAAGGAAAGGTTGAAATTTGTTTCAATTTGAAATAGTATGCAAGATAGCATAATGAAGATAAAAAATAATGGCATAGTGTTCAAAATATAAAGCACTTTGATTTGGATTAATTTAATCATGCCTGAATGCTGCAAAATAAAATTGCGACTGTTTGCGAAGTGAGCAACAAATCTAATCACACGACTTTATCATTAGATTAATTTCATGAGGGAATCAGATAAATTGGAATGAGAAGCGGCCCCATTCAGAGTGACAGTTTTCGATTCCCATGAGGACACAGCAATGGTGGTGTTGTCTGGATAACAGGCCCATCGCCGATGACTGTGTATATATCCTTGCAGAGAGATCTGCGCATGAGTCACTCCATAATGAGGGACAATTTTGAGCAGGTCAAAATACCCATATTATTTGACATTTATGGTACCTTTAGACTATCTGGCGGTTACCTAGTTTTTCATTACCTTATAAATCAAATATATATCCATCAAACATGTCGTAATAAAATAGGACATTGCAAAAATGCTATCAATAGACAGATTAAAGACTATACAGATTAGCACCGGAATGAATGTGAAAACATAAGAGCTGCGAAGATCTGATTAAGCACCATTTCGTAGACATAGATGAAAAAAAATTAATGAAACACCACTTGCATAGGTTAATTTTTCCTTGTCTAAATTTATACTTTTCTTGCATGTGGTATTGATTTTTTCAATATGACTATCTATCTTTGCATATTGCTGCTATACATTTAATATCAGGAAAGCACAGGAGGTTTCTCATTTTGCAGAAAGAATTTACAGACAGTCTAATAACCAAGTAGAATGTTTAACTCATGTATTATGGCTCATATTCTTACACTCGTAGGAAGGAAATACATGCTATTGTATGGGCATTGAATTGATAAACGATTTTATAGCACTATATATAAAAGGCAATGTTTGTGCGTATGTGCGATGTTTAGACGTAGAATATTGCACTTAAACTCTGAAATTTGGCACACACGGTAGACCGGGGCTAGTTGGGCCGTTTTTTCTTCTAAGAATTTTAAAGAAATTACAATTCAACATTTTAATTTTTTTTAAATTCAAACACTATCAGGTACCTTCAAGAAGAATTCGCCATAATAACATATCAAAATATTAACTATTAATATTAATTTAAAAGCTGAAACTGATACCAAGTCGCGTGGCCCAACCTGTCCCGACTACGGGGTAAGTTGGGTCACATCACTTATTTAATATTATGGTAAGGTAGAATCGAAGAAACATAAAAAAATCTTATTACATTTTACTTTTCATTTCCTGCGAACGATAATACAAGATATCCTAAAGGAAAATATATTTCATGCACCATTCCTTGATGAAACCATAAAATTATAAAATTGTGAAATTATGTGAAGCAAAAACACCAAGATATTGAAACTACAAAATTAATAAGTTTTATGTTGGAAACAGAATTAAATGACTTCATCGTCACAATTTTCATTATTATAGCTTCACTTCTAAAACAGCAGCTTTCATTGCTTAAGAAGAAGCATTCCCTCTATCCGATTTTCTAACATAATGGCGAACCATTTTAGCAGGTAGCCCTGTAAGAGAAACAAAGTAGCATGATGTGATTATCGCACAAAATTCTTCCATATTATTATATTTAAGGCAGATAAATAATAATATTATTATTATACTAATATAAATTATAATATTAATTTAAAGAATAATATAAATTATAATATTAATTTATTAATTTAAAGAATAATATGAATTATAATATTAATTTAAAGAATAATATAAATAATATTAATTCAAAAATAATATAAATAATAATATTAATTCAAATAACACAGGTTATAGATATAAATCTGGTGCATTTTTACTCAACAAGAACTGAGATACAATTTTTAAATTTATCGTAAAATAATAACAGCGCATTCTGTTTTGCACTTTTTTAATGGAGATGGAATCAACTTAGATTTTTTTAACAATTATCTTGCATTTTATATTTGGCGCATATCCCATAAATTCAGATATATTTACATATCGCAGATAATGAAAAACAGTGTAGCAGCATCATTTGATTTTACAGGAACATTGAATCATTATAGTTATTCATAATGGACATGCCATATATTAATTCGGCGTAATCCCATCTCAAAATTTAAAGATCATTTTAAAATCTTTAAAAAATATTACTAAAACTGAACTTTAAATTCTATATGCATTTCAATTTAAAATATTTTAGCGTAATTATTTTCTTTTAATAACAATGGAATATTAGATATAATTTCAATTTGCAAATTTTGACCATTATCAATACTTTCTTCCTTTGAATATGGAAGAAATTAAAAAAGAATAATTATACTTGAAATTCATAGAATGGTTACATAAATGAATTGATTTCGAGACTTCATTCATTACAATTAGGCTTTGATTGTAATGAATGAAGTGATTGAAGATAGTGGAACGTTCGCTCGCCATTTCCACAGGATCAACATTCTACGGGACAAGTTGGGCAGCCGGCCGAACGTGCCCCATGCGAAGTGGCCCAACTTACCACATGTCGCCATTTTTGTTTCCGATGGGTGTACGAATTTACTTTGAAGGTATTTAATTAAACAAACATGCCATGCTAACTATGAACAGTTATCTTTCAGAATATTATTTGTAAAAATGGAAATTGTAATATAAAAACATAGAAAAAGAAGATTATTTATTAGGAAGGAAAGTTACTCACCTTGGCAAAAATTTGAACATTCCAGCTAGTTCGTTAGTAGACGCTGCTATTCCAATGACCTTCACGGGAAAGAAGGGAGAAGGGATGACACATACTTGGCTGGAGTATCAGCGCTATCTATCGGAAAATATTTAAAATAATCCGACTGACCCAACGGGCCCCTATGCCCAACTAGCCCCAGTCTACCCTACTAATAGTGACTCAATGCATCTCGAAGCCCAAATTTTAAAATTCAATCTAGAAAACTGTTTCCAGAAAGCATCAAGATTCATAAGTATCACCTCAGATGGCAATTGCTTTGAACACTTAGTTATTCTCTGACAACATTCCTTAAGTGTTCCAAAAGTTGTTTTGTTGGTATTGCATCCTAATGCCATTAACGTATCTATCATGAAGCATTAGACTTGTATTAGCGTTAATCGCGCAAATGGATTGCTGTGCTGTTACAAAAATTTATATTTCTTTCACCCTTCTTTGCACATTTCATCTGTGTCATCTTTTCTTTTACTCAATATACTCTCAAAAGCCCCCTGAAGCGAATTCCCTTTTTTTTCCGACCCTATGTTCTATTGTGAAAATGACTTGTTTCTGCATGCCTGACCTAACCCTAAAGTTTGCCCACGTTTTTGAAACACCCTGTATAATATGCGAGGAAGTCTACAGGTGCACAATATTTTTGTTATTGCTCCGGTTATTATTGTGATGAAATCATATGTGCTAATTTAAAATTTCTATTTTTTTATTTATCAGGCAAATCTAAAAACATTTAGTATTATTGAAGAGTGAAGCGAGGTCCTGTTTCAATTCGATAACTCGGTATTTCTGCGATTTGTTCCATCACGGCTGAACACGTTGTTCGATTTTCTTTGCACTTTGCTTAAATGTTCCTTGAAGTTATTAAAAATGATGTGTGTCTAAGGATTTTTATTGTTGATTCCGTTTCAAGCCAGTAGCTGTTTTACTGGTTTCAACGTTGAGTGGATTTAACACTGTTAAAACATTTCAGTTATTTTGATAGTACCAAGACATTAAATCCTAATTTTGTAAATACTGATAGAAGCAGAGACTTATGAAAATAATTATCTACGAAAAAAATGGCTTACCTTTAAGCATTGCGATAAAGAAAAGATCTTGGTGTTGTTTTGAAAGAGGTATAGTTCACAGAACTACTAGTTAATACAGTATTAATATTTATTAACATCTTATATTCTTTCATCTCATATTCTACGTATTATTTCTCAAGCTTTCCGAAAAAAATGTGGTTTTAATGAACTATTTTTTAACCTCTATCTTAGCAGCATAATACTAGATATATCCACTCTCTATCATTTGTAACAATTCTCTCTAAAAGTTAATACTAACTAAAAAGTCGTCCTTCTGCTATTGATTCCTCGATGCATTGTTGCAAAGTATACAAATAAATCCCGAATCTATTTTGACTATAAGCCGTCTAAACTCAGACGGGAGTTACATGGGTTTGTATCAGATCTAACATTCAGACAGATGCTGATTAGAAAGTGGAACCTAATCGCATTAAAATCTGCATCATTGTATAATGTCTGATGTACACAACGTGTCTATAAACATGTCCTTATAAAGGTCTTGGATTTGCGATCACAGTGGCTGATTCCTAAGCGTAATAGAACTGCAAAAATTCGTTTTAATTTAAGAAGTGTGTATAATTATTTTTGATAATACATAAATACTAGAAAATAGCATTTCCGGATTGAGCGAAGTGGGGAGAATTAAATTGAAATATAAGGATTTATTGATAAACATATAAGCAGTTTTTTATGTTCTTAAGATGCAGAATTATCTAAAATTATTTCAAAACTTATTTGTGGATTATTTGGCTGCTAAATATAAGAAATGAATATTCCATAAATAAGCAATACAATCTTTTAGCATTTGAATTATCCACGCAGTATTTTTGTCCTTCTCTTCGAATAAGAGTGATGAAATTTTAATCCTTCTTCTTCAATTTTGGAATTTTAAACTATTGATTGAAAAATCTAGTTATGTATGGCGCTCCCAAATAAGAGTGATATTGGGCTCTTGATACTCTAATAGAACTTTGATACTGGTAGACGGCTGTTATCCCATTTTAGGGCCAATTCCTACAGGGGGTCAATTTGATTGTTCAAAGGGGAAACCAAAAATGGACTCTTCCAAAGTTTATAAGCAACCTTCTATTGTAATCTAGCATATTTAAATTGTCAGTTTAAAACAGCATATTTTTTTTAAGGTCTACTCGCTTAATAAATTTCAAATATATATATAGAGAGAGAGAACTTTAGAACAACTGATGAGACAAGATACAAGTATATAAAAACATGTACAGAAGAACTGCAGAGGGAATTTGTTATAGTATATGTTGACAAAGAACCTAACAATTATGCTATCATATGTAAATATTTTTACTGTAAAATGCTAAAAGAACATATTCTTAATAATGATGCATATATAGAAACTAATTATAGTATTAAAGAAATAGACAATAGAATTAAAGCTTTTCATAACAGATTAAATATTTATTGTGAGAAACTTAACTATCACCATGTTTTTCTTGCACCAAAATTTCATAAAAACCCTATCAACTTCAGAAGTGTATCGAATGGTAGTTATAGCTATATAAAGAAAGTAGGTAAATTATTAGAAAAATAATTGCAAGAGATTATTAAAAAATTAAAAGAACAGAATAATACAGTGATTATTAATAATAGCTCTGAAATTATAAAGAATCTTAAACGTATTGATGTTCACTCTGTGCATACTTTTGATTTTCAAGATTTATTCAATAGTATATATATCAAAGATTTGATGAGAATTTTATTAAAGATTTATGAAGATTTTAGCATATACAAAATGATTGATTTCAAAATATATAAAACACTAATAGAAGTTATATTAAAAGAAAACTATATTAGCTTTGACTATATATTATACCAACAAATTAAAGGTATTCCACAAGGTGGACCAGCAAATAATGCTCTTGCTAACTTATACTTACATTATTATGAAAAAGAAATTAATAACAATTCTTGTATAATGTACAGATTTATTGATGATTTAATTATTTGTTCAAGAGAAGAAGGATGCACACCAATTACTGACTTTTATCCAGAGTATTTAATTTTAATTAAAACTAATGAAGGTATTTATTCTGCAGGTTTTCTAGATCTTCAGATCAAAATTGTTAATAATAAATTAAGTACAGCAATTTTGGATAAATGAAACACTTTTATGCTTAAAATAAATAGGCTACCATTCTGGAATAGCAATAAAAGTATTCAAATCTTTCGAAACATCATTCTGAACTATTGACATAGAAGCAATATTTTAATTACATATAGTAAAAAACAGAGATCCTATATCGATACATTTATTAAAAATGCCCTGATATGTGAATTCCCTATTAATTTCATGAGTGCTCATATATAATTATATATACATAACAATTTCCACCTTTCCTTTAATTGATTCCGAAATCAACTCCCCAACCTCTGGTCTCTTTATATAGATATATTTACATAAAACATAAGTCAGATACATAAAACTGTACTTAGCTTTTGAATAGTATGTTGTATAATGGTGTGTTTACATAAATCTTCGATAATAGTAGGTATAATAGTATGAAATTTTCTTTCTTTTTTCCTCATCTTGAGATAATATTGGGATATATTTCCCTTTTTCTTTTGTCCAACATTGGCTTCTCAGAGGGTTTGCATCACAAAGTCTAGACAAATCAGTCCCAAGGCTGGTTGGTTATTTTAATTGTTGGAATTTCAAATTAGGTTGTCTTTTTCAAGTTTTTATAAGTATTAATGATAATAGTTCCTTGTCAATTTTTTCTACTTCGAATGAATAATTATGGATAGGATAATTCAATTTAAAATATATATATACATACGTATATATATATATATATATATTAAGAAAAGAAAACATTAAACCCATTTCAGAAAAAGGAAAACCAAAATAACAAAACAGAACATAACACTAACGCCCGGGACTTGTCATTAGCAGGGAAATCCCGAACGAGCGTATATTTATAAACAGTGCTTTCTAACTCAGTCTATCAATAATGCTAAAAAGAGTTGGTTTCTCCGGAACACCGAACTAAAAACTAGAAATGTCTTTTATATTCATTTCTGTATTTGTTTATTATTGTATATATACATATATATACAGAGAGAGAGAGATTTATGATAAAAAAAAAAGAAACATTTTTCAGTTTAATATAAATAGGCTAACTTTTTGGAACAGCAGTATTAGTATTAAAATTTATCGAAATATCTTCCTGAATTATATTCATAGAGGCACTATTTTAATCACAGACAGTGAAAAAAAGAGTTTATATATTGATACATATACTGAAAATGCTTTGAGATATGGATATTCTATTAAATTCATGTTTGCTTATGTTAATAAAAAAATTTTAACACCTTTCAATTAATAGTCTTTTAGATTTATTTATTTTGAAGTGATCATATTTATGGAACCCACAAAGATTTTAATATTTCACTACATAGGTAGATGCCGCCACTAGATTACGAATAAGATTGCATCATTTTATTTTTAAGTACATTTCCATATTAATACATATTATTATAATGAGTTTAATTTAAATTTATAGTTTAAATTATTAATGATGTTTAGTATAGAATTTAGAGCCTAATTTAGAAATAATATTTTCACTTTAAATGCGGAACTGTATTTCGTATAAATCTCATGTCATTTCAATAGCTAAGACTATGAATTTGTAAGAATTAAGTTAGAATTTTTCGTTTCTTATCTTGAAATATTTTGGAGATTTATTCCCATACTTTTTGTTTTTTTTCCCAACAATTGGCTTTCGCAGAGGGTTGGCGCCTCAAATTCGGATTAATGCGACATAATCGATTTCCAATATCGATTGGCATTTAATCGTTGGAATTCCAATTCTGGGTTGTCTTTTTCATAGTAGTAATAATCTAACTAATATTAATACATTAGTTTATGATCTAACGGACTATCTTTCTGTATTTCATTTGTATGATTTTTATATTTTTATTTATATTTATATTTATATGATTTTTTCATTTGTATATATATATATATATATATATGCTACATCGTATTGCAGTGAAAAGAATTGCGGAAATCTTTCGGAGCTATTTCCGTTTATCTATTAGGTCCAAATATAGTTTCGAAATAATGATCACATAACAAATCTCTTTTATCTAATATTTTGAGATTTAGAGGATGTGCTAACATACACACGGACATGCAAACAAAGGTATATTCTGTTCTTACAAAAATAGATATACATCTGATATTTGGTAAGGAGACCTTGCTTTCCTTACCACTGTCTAGTTCGTAGCGGTTTTCAACGAATTTGTTAAAATACACAAAAGCAAACAGACGTACTTTATGTAGACAGAACTGCGTCTACTTAATATTATAAATATTCCATACTAAATTTAATGCGTATACCTCGATTTGTTTCTGAGTTTCACAGACATAATTCCAAATATAGATTTTTGAACTCTAATCAAACGCCTGAAGCAAAGATATTCACCAAAGTATTGATATCGAATTGTTGGGCAATTTGAATTCCTTCTACTTCTATTTTTATATAGGTGGAAAAAAGTCTTTAAACGGATATTTCTTTTTCTGACACTTCGTAAACCTTCTGAGAGACTATCTTTTAATCCGCCTGATGTAAAAATTCCAAAGGGAGTAAACTTTGCTTCATAGGCATCTCAGGACAAGTAAAAAGCTACATGACTGAAAGACAACCTGGCAAATCTAATTTGTCGCCTCCAGTTTTGACGGGAGAAACGTCTTTCAAATTGTAAAGTTATTATCCCACCGAAGATAGACGTGAGGCAAACTTATGTCCTCCTTGTTTACGTTATACCTTACACGCGCCGAATCTTGTGGCACGTGTAAACTCTAAATTTAGATCGAAGATCGCTATCAAAGGAAGGGGGTTTAAAGGTGGCCTCGATTACGGATCTATATCAGTCAAAAGTTAATTATATCTCTCAGTTACGAAACCACATAAACGCCCAATTCTTATATGTTCGCGAGAGCTTGTTGAGCTACTTAATACATTGTCTTTACAATTGATTATTCTTCTCAGAAATCAGACATTTTAGCTACAGAGTATTCTTTTATGATATTTCATGTAACGTGTAATCTAAATTTTAAAAACCGACTGCTAAGCTCTATGAATTGTGTGATATGCCGCAGAACATAAAGTATTTCACTGAATATAAAAAAATGTATTGCACAAGCCCTCTTGTGCCTAGGTATATATTTATTTTTGTAAATTTTTATAACTTAATCGGGTTTGTGATAATATTAATTATGTAAATAAATTTCAATATTCGCGCCATTTTTAATTATGAGAATGTTTCTCTGAAAGATATGAAATCTCCGATTCCAAGATTCGAACATTAAGTTTATTTAGCTTTCTGGAGACATGAGAGATTGATCCATCTGAGATACAAACAAGATTTAACTCTATGTTTCCTAAAATCTTTGAAGCTAAAGTATGCCGTAACACGGGAACACTCGAGTTCCTTTTACAAATATTAGAGAAATTCCATATTCCCTTCAAAAAAGGTAATGACATCTTGCATTCTTATAATGCTGATACTGAAAAGGGTACCTGTTTAGTTGATTGGTTTTAGGGTGATTTATTACAAGGAAATGGATTCCGCTGAAATGACAGTTTTTCTCTGTCCCCCAAATGCAACCGGGCAAACATCTCTAACGAACAGACAATGATCGTTTGGTATTCAATCAATCATACAAAAAGAAAGAGAGTGGGAATTTCGCGGTATTTTTAGGCACTCCGGGTGACCGCCGTGTTCTGACTGAACGGGCGTTTAAGGCTTTTCAGTGTTGAAAGAGTGAAGTAATCGTTGTCGGCAATTTTCTGCTGAGAATTTTAATTTCAAATTCATCTCGTCTTAGAGAATTATGCACTTGCAAGTGCTGAACTACAAACGAGATCCACATTTGCATCACTCTCTGCAAACCTACCGTTTCTTGAAAGAATTTGAGCGCTACCAGTTTGTTTAAACTTTTCAAACAATTGCTTTATGGTCTTAAGATCATCTCGAGGCTTTCACACACACATCCATAATAACGTCTAAACTCTCGTTAAACAGAAATGTCTGATTTGTCATTGAACGATATTGTATTGATATATTAGTTTGAGCAGTTCAATTTTTATTATTCAATAGAAGCGAGTAATGTTTATGTATACATAAGAAATAAAAAATGCTGAAATAAAACCACAAAATGTGTCAGATGTCTCATGTCATCTTCATTAAACGAATACAACCGTAAGAATAATATTGTTAAAACTCGATTGGTGCCAAAAGTTAAAATTTGACTAAAATGTTAAAATCAGATTTATGTTCAATTATGAAATGAACACTGGGTGCTGAAACATGAATACAAATAATAATACAATTTTTACTACACTTAATTAAGCACCTACCTTTTCAGGTACCTAAAAATTTAATGGCCAATATTTGAAGTATAGCTGAAAACAAAAGTAGTACATTGCGTTGATACACATAGAGATTAAAGCAAAACCGAAATTCTTAAATTTAAATATTTCCTTTATTTAACAATTGTTTAAATTAAATCAATTACTGCCACAATTAACAAATAGATATATTCAATTATGATGCACACGATCAACACATTAAAAAACAAATAAAAAATATAGCTGCACATTATTACAAAAGCGCTGCAGGCTTAAAAATAGTAAGAAGATGCTAAGAAAATGCAACTTAAATTTAAGAAAGATCTCTCAGTAGAAAATTGAAATATGTCATAAATTCACTGGGCACACACTCATTACACATATGAAGATTTTTCGTGTCACAAAAAGGGTCTTGAATCAGTGGAAGCACATATAACGTGATTTTGTATTATAACTTGCATTCAATCTTGGCTTGGAAAACCAAGTTTACTTTAATTCGTTTTCGACTCGGAAAAACTTTCTTGCACATAAATTTTGCATCACAAACTTTCAGAATGGGCACCTCCCATTCTTTAACAACACGAATAGCAAGCTTTGTAATGATTCACGGACCATTCAAGAAAACTAATCAGGAACAAGCTTTGTAACGATCCACAGACGATTCAAGAAACTTAATCAGGAACAGTGTTGAGATATAGGGTTCTTTCATCCCTACAACACCATGTAGCAGAACCTTCCGTTTTAGGAAGCAGTCACTGCTATTATGTTTATAAATGGAACATTTTATCTCGGATACTTTCACCAACTTATTTTGAAGAAGAACACATACGGATTACGAAAACATCAATTAGATGCATAGGCAGATTCAGCTTTAGGTTAGAATATCTTTAGTTCGCATCAATGAAAACCGAACTATCTATGCTCCTCCAGAATGTCATGGATAAAATTGCTGGAAAATCGACACGTATAGACAAAATCACACAAAGGAATCTCTCCTAGTCAAGCGACGCTTCAACCATTTTACACACGAAAACCCACGCCGTACAAAATGGAGAGCAAATAGTTCCGTTAAATAAAGTAATTTATAATTTAATAAACCTTGAAACATTAAAGGAAATTACTTAAAAAGTTAAGGCAATTAATATTTAAGTTGATTACTAAACGGATTGATTACTAAGTAAATAAATCTGAAAAATTAAGATATTTAATAAAACTTTAAAAATTATCGTTGAAATTTTAAAAGATGCCACAAGATAATAAAGAAACTTTGTTGACGAAGATTTAAATTGTTTGAAAGTACTGGTAAAGCCGAAAAATGATGTAGTTGCATTTTTTTGCAATCTAAAAATATTCTAAATTAAACTGACAAATATCAGCACCTTAAATAACTCTTTATCGATTTCCAATTCCACTTTACTTTTTTCAACAACGAAACAAATCCACAATTTCTCGCAATTTTGGAAGGAAAAAATTCTACCAAAGTTTCATTATAATTAAGCCAAAGTGGTAAGTCTAACACAGAACATTTATTATTTTCAGGGGCATTATTGTCGATCATTAATTGAACATTCCCACTCATTTTATCCTTCATTTTCTTGTTAATTTTTCTATCTTTAATCATTTGTGATTAATTGCCTTTCAAGAGTGATAAAGAATGCATTCACTAAGCGAGAAATTTGATTTAACATCTGCATGTCTCTTGGCTGACAGAAACTATTGTTGTTCTATGATCAATCCAATGGCAAGGAAAATAATAACACTGAGTCTTTAAGAGAAACTGACGAAGATTATTGCCATGAGGAATTTGAATATTTTTGCATGCTAGATTTGTCTTTCTGTCCTTATTTGTTATCTTAGGAATGATATATTTTTAAAATTCTGTAATTACAATAGAAACTTGTAGTCTAAGAATATGAGGGTATTTAATCTTAGGCAAACTGCTGTTATTTTTATTGCATTTATTTCCTTATTTAGTGGGTATTCCATAGTGGCATTTCTGATTTTTTTATGTGTTTGGACGCGTCTTCTGACATAGTATCTGTGCGGATTTACATTGGAATTGAGAAGATTTAAGAGTTTGATTAGAATTTACAGCCTAATCTACATGCCTTTAGCTAACAGACTTTTTTATTTTGTATGGTACGGAATGTCTATAATTTTTTTTCAAAATTATAACAGAAGGATGATAACATATTGACTGAATTGAAGAGATGTTTACCCTATTTGAAGCCTGAATATTTATTCGCTATTTGTGGAAGACCTGATTTTACTGTGATTGATTGTTACGATGTTTTACATATTTTATGTCATTTTCCGTAGGATAAACATGCAAATGAAGTATGAAAATTTGGGAATATGTTCAGATCTTCTTGCATTACCAATTTATTTAGAATTACAGAAATTGATTTTATTCTGTGAAGATGTGGCAGTGGAACCTAGTAAGCATGTTAAGATAATAGTTCTAAAAAGATTCCAATATATTCGATAAAGTATTTATTGACAAGTTTTAAGGAGCCAATCTAAACATTTTTTTACATTTCTATACATTTTTTTTGCTTAACACATTTCATATTTGCGCATTTCATGTTCGAAAAATTGGGATTTTGTTATCGAATCCCTATTAGCACAAGATATTGTGCAATATCTCTACGACGTTGTCCGGTATTCTGAATGCCGTACAATATCGTGAAGATATCGTAACAATATTGTACAGCGTCTTGTGCTATTAGGGATTTCAAATCACTACAGTATTCATATTCTTTATTTGTTTTTCACTAATGAAAATGCAACATTTTAATGTTTTTAGAATTCAGTTTACAGACAATTGATTAATATTTATTAAATTTTGATTCCATATTCTTAGCTCTACCTAGTAATGAATTTCGGAAAATACTGAGCCTTTGGTTCAAAAATAAAATTTTGGTTTCAAATTGTTTTCTTTTCAATTTTTAGTACTAGGCCTGAGTTTCAAAGGAAGAATCAGAGAGTTAAATCATAGTGTAGAATGAGATCCGATTGTCCTAGGTGAGATAAAACCGTGTGAAGATCGTTTTTTTCTCTCACATATGTAATTTTTACTGCAAAAGAGAGAAATCCAGAAATTTCTCTGGGTACCACTAACTACCATCGTGTTTATGAATTTCAATTAATCGTTTAAGGAGAAAAATAATTTTTCTATTTGTAAACCGTAAATACAGCCCCCGTCCTGCCAAAGCACCCGGGTTTTCACTGAATGACAGTCGTTGCAATAGAAACGAGTACTGAGGTCGGGTCCTAATGGCCAACACAGCCCCACGACAAAACCCCGCCCGTAGGAGGCACGTACTATCACTGGAGGAGGGCTGCCGCCCCCCCATTTATGTGCCCCGAGGCGGGCGAGTTCCTTCATATACAAACCTGAGGAACTCATCCACACTTAGTGGTGCCCACATCTATCGGGGGGTTTCTATTTGTAAAATTTGATTCAAAGCTCAGTTAGCGGAAACAGCTTTGTGAACTCATGTTTACAGACACCTCAATTTCCGATATAAGATTTTATTTCGCAAAATATTTGAAGCTTCCCAATTAATGAATATTCTCGGACAACGCAGATTATCAGTACCGAAACAGTAAAACGGTTGGATTCGTAAAAATTATTTTATTACATTGTATTTAACAGGAATTTCTTCCCATTTCTAAATAACTTCTGAGTGAGAAAAATTTATTTTCCGTACTTAAAGCTATTCGAGAAATATATTTCATGTCTGTTTATGATATTCCTGTTCGTAACAAGTGAAAATAGAAAGATAATTTGAAATAAAAATGCTGCACTCAAAGGGATTTATTTTCTTTCAGATTAATGCCAGATGAAACTGAAAGTCAAAGATATTTCAATTTTAAAGTGGAATAAATATGAATTCTATGTTTTGACTTCCTCCAGATTCTGAGAATTTTGAAGATCAGCAGAGAAGCTAATATCAGAAACAGCTTTATCGCAAAATGGCAAGGGTCAGCATATCAAGAAATATATTTCAAAAGTTTTATCGTAAATTTTTGAAGCTGAAATATTACTTTAATATTTGACAAGTTTAGTTTTAAACATTTATTATTTAACTTAAATATAGTTTAATCTCTCAATCTTATCCGCCTTTCTTTGAAATGTTAAAATAATATGGCTTTCAGAGACTGTAACTTTTTAACATTATATTTATCTTTAATATTTAAAATTTACACCAAACATAATTTCATGACATGTTTGAGGGGTCATGATGGATTTTTGTTCTAGCAGAGCTTTCCAGCCGTTATTTCTTCCCGTATTCTTAGAATAACCTTTTCATATTTGTACCCTTCTATTTTATAGCCCCCCCCCAAGCATACCTTCGCGCAACAAAGTCTTTATATATAATGTTAAAGGCTCTAGGGTTAATGTAAAGTTATTTCAGGAATAGAAAAAAAATCGCCGCCATTTTAAAACGTAGATGAAATTTAAAAAAGGATTGAGAGAGAAATTTAACTGTTTAACTAGTTCTAAAGATTTTTGACATAAACGCGAGCGAGCTTAATCGTGTATTAAATCGTTGCCAGCTCAAGTATTCAAATTCCTCATCTGGAAAAATATACAATATCGGAGGACATATAACGGTTTGATTAAGAGTCACTGGATTCTACTGAGCATTGAAATAATTTCGCATTAACTATGACAAAAGCTTATAATTATTCTTCGTAAAAATCAACTAAATAAATGGATGAAAATGTATTCCTCGAGCTTGTTTCATTGAGCTGATTTTTATAAAATCTGGTTCAAATTAAGGCATATATAATCTGATATGTGGGACTGAAAAATAAATACATTTGAGATATGAATTATTATTATGAGATTAAGACCAGCTCTGTATTCGATAAATGTATTTAAAACTTTATTGTTTTAACATTTAATTCTTGGTGTTTTCCTTCCACAGCAGATGTTTACGGTAGATTTTTGGATATGCCCAGCATTACATTTTTCTGGAACTTGGGGAAATAAAATTCTCTCTATATATATTATTCCCTTTCAATCCCTTTCGTTTCCCCAAATACGAAACTTGTGTTCGAGTACCCATAACTAATTCCCTAATTATCCCCAGGGGTACACGTACGACAGGTTGAGAACCTCTGTTAAAGAATCTCGTTTTCATTAGTGACTCAAAATTTCTTCAACCAAATATCCTTCATGTGATTTCAAAATGGGATGCTAATCTAACAAAAAATAACAACAACTTTTAAAGTACAAATATGAGTTACCTAATAAGACAAGATTCTTTCAAGAATATATTTCTTATTAATTGTTGTTATCCTTTTACTTAAATTAAAAAAATGCAACATTTCTTACAAATACATTTTTTTTCCTTCTGAAAAATGATCAACAGATGTATACGAAGGATAAACAATAAATATTGCCCAACGTTTCTTGCATATTTCTTCCTGAAAAATAATTAACGGATGTATATGAATGGTAAACAATGGATTAATATCCGATAATTGAATAATTTACGTCATAATAGACTTGCAGACGCCTAAAAAGAAATTTTTACTCCAAAAGTTTCGGTTATCTAATTCCTTTGAAAGCTGTTTTCCACTACAACAATATAGCAATCATCAAACTAATTGCATTCCACTTTGGCGTTAATTAACTTACTGATGAGTTACACCGATACAGTATTAATTAATAACCCATTTGCTTAAAATTGCATTGAAAAATAGATGCTAATTTCCCCGTTTGCATCTTTTCATTCATACACAAACTATTTCCCATAGGATGTTTAATGCAGAAATTAATTTTACTTTTTAGTGACTGAATAATGCCTATTTTTAACATTTCAGTTTTAAAACATGCAAAAGGGTATTAAAGTTCTTTATCTTTTCAATTCAGCTTATGTCTTTAACTATAATAAATTTATGCAAATACATAATTAAACGCAAAACATAGGGGGAAATTTTCACAAAGTAGAAATTTGAAAAAGCTTTTTATTTTTTTGCAGAGGGTTTTTAATGATTTCTGTTCTAGGACATATGGTTAGTACCCACACAAACTTCAACTTTGTCACAAAACCTCCATTTTTAAACCCGTCTTCAACGATTTTGATGAATTTTTAAAACCTTCTATAGTAAGAAGCAAACACCTTTTGTTCGCTAAAATGTATATTTTAAAGTTTTTAGAAGTGATTAAATGCTCAAAAAGCGGTGGAAGTAAGTTTCAAGCGAGAAAATTCTAGTTGCCTTAGCAAATCTGTTAGATTGCAAATATTGCATCAACATCATTTTTCGGTTTTGTCAGTATTTTTAATTAATTTAATTTTTCGCCACTTAAGTTTCTTTCTTTTCTTGTGGCAACTTTGGAAAATTTTGAAATTCAAACGATAATTTTAGCCGTTTCTTTAATTATCTAAATTTTACTTAATTATTTACTTTGTTTTCGATTTAATTATTATTTGTCTTAACTTTTGTTGTTCTTTCCATTAAGGTTTCAACTTTATTAATTTTTAAATTCAAATTTTGCTACGGGACTATTTCCTCGCCATCTTGTTGCGGATGAATTTAGATGTTATTGGGTTTTGACGTTCTTGACTGAAGCTGTTTTTTCCGTTATGAAAGCAGATTCCTTTGTCCTTTCGTTTGAATTTTCCGAAGTGATAGCACGCATCCTGGAGGCTCCGAGACCGTTGGGATTTATTCCTTCGGTTCTCGTCCTCTCAGGCATGCAAGCAGTAGATTAAATCTGTTGGTTAAAATATCGATAAAAGAACTAAAATGTTGAATTTATATAAGAAATCAACAGGCGACTTATATTTGAACTGATCTTCATTTTATTGTCTTGAACTATTCGAGTTCATGCTGGACTGAAGCCTTTTTTTCTTGCGTTTGGAATGGCGATATTGTGCTCTTCATTGTGCGAACAGCAGTGATGACTTGCAAAAAGTTGAAAGTAGTGAGATCATGATGAAAATGACTGCTTTGTGCGAGTGTCACCATCTGCAACGATTTTGTTGTTTGTGAATGAGAGACGCCACTTGTGTAACAAAATATGTAAGCCAGAAAGTTTTTCCAAAGTCAACAAAAAATCCATCGGGGAAAACTAAATTTTCCCATGCTAATATTGGCCGCAAGTGATGTTGCAAAAACCAAGAAATGCCTTGCTTCTACTGATTTAAATCCATTTTGTGGCTCAAAATATAGTGTGCGAAAGTTCAAGTCAATGAAAGGTTCATTTTTCAGTGCATGTAAAGATGATTCATTGTGAGACTACTAATCTCTCACTACACATAATCGTATTTCAAAATGGCCGTTATGAGAGTGTTTTCGTTTTTTTGCGTTTACTAATTTGGTAAAGAAAAGATATGTTATTTTTTTTATATACTTTCTGTTTTATAGTTGTGAATTTTCATATATTTGATGTTGTGTGCATCAGCAGTAAAATTTGCAAATTTTATATTCATATCTTAAAATTATTGGCAGTTTAGTATTCATAGAATTGTTAATAAAAAAATAATTGAATTTTAATAAATTTGTTCTTCTTCAATTAATATAGTGCATTGTACTACCACTGTATGCAAATTCACTTTTAATTAAGTAGCTAGGGTTTTCAGGTCAGCAAAGGTAGGTGATTATATCAGTATTGCTAGAATTTCTTATTATCGTGTTAAATATTTCAGTACCCAGAATTAATTAATTGTTCATTATATATTATAATTTAAATTTTATTTCTGGGCATCTACCTTGCTTCAATATTTTTATAAATATCCTAGCAGTCCCATCCAATATATTTAATGCCGTGACATTTTTGGTCCTTAACATATTTGAATTTTTAACAAAATCAATATAGGCAAATAAATCAATAATAGTGACTGGGAAAGGAACAAAACAATTTTTTGGACAACATTGCATACCTACTAATAAAAAATATAATTTAGATTTCCAAATATAAATAACCAAATTCACTCAAAAAACTTATGTACACAAAACAAAACGAATTAATACGAATGCAAGTCGTTAATTAGGTTACAAACAGATATGAGTGTTCGGTAAATTGTTTCCAAATATGTCAATAAGTGGAAGATCAATTCAACTGTCGGATATTCATTTCGAATTCGTGAGGTAACATTTGTACATAAGCGCAGCTGCATTTGAAAATGACGTCAGTGCTGAATGTGTGTACACTATAAGAGCAGAGAAGTGTTGTACGTTTCTTGTGGGCGAAAGTTCCGGCAAAGGATATTTGCAAGGAAACGCTTTCTGTTCACAGTGAGTATTGCTTATCCCGTTCTACTGTAACAGTGCTTCGAATCTTCTTGATACCATTCGAAGAAAACGTCCACTCTCAGTTTGTTCCAACACGATAATGATATTATACTTCATGCAGCTCGATTTAGTGAAAAGAAAATTAACGAGTTTCAGTGTCAATTTGTTCAACATTCGTCTTACAGTAGGGTTAGCTCAACTTTTATCACCTGTTTGGTCCATCGGAGGTACATAGGTTGTTGAGATAGCAGTCCAAAGATTTCTATGCGGCAGGTAATAGAAAACTGATAAAGAGATGGGATAAATATATCAACGTAAATATCGATCATGTAGAGAAATAAGCATGCTTCTCAAGTAAATATCTTGGTTTCTCATTTTTTATTGGCTTTTGTGAATCTGCTCACTGATTTACCTGGTATATCCAACTGTAAAAGAAATAAATTCAAAAAGTGGTAAAAACATGCGTGAGTATTCCAAAAGCACTCTCATATTCTTCCATGATAAATCGCGTTTTGTTTATATATTCGTCGTAAAGTGAAGAGAATGAAGTTATTACCTTACTTTTGATGGATTTTGTCCAAACACAGATACACAATTTCGGTACCATTTTCCCTTGAAATTCCTTGGGAAGTTAGCAAGCCCCTATACAGGAATAAAGACAGTCGTTCATCATAGGTGCTACAAGGACACTTTGACTAATAGAAGACTTTATATTTTCGCTTTATCATTAGACGTTGACTAAATATATAAACCGATCGGGATTATATTTAGATAAATATATAAACCTGGCCATATTTAATAAAAATAAAAACCACCAGCATATATTTAATAAAAATTTTAAAAAATGTAAACCTAACAATGACACGCCTTTTATTATAAACTAGAAAATCACTCGTCATGGTAAGACGGGTGCAAGTTGCCTCTTCATTCGAGAGATTTTCCATCAAATTTGACGCGTTTAAATAGATAAATATGCGAGAGATATGTTTAAAATTGATTGAAAAGAAATAAAATAAATATTTGTTTTATACCAGGAAATATTTTTTATTATTCACAATTCTTACAAAGCTCTGTTTGTGAAAAATTGCCAAAAAATATTATCAAATTATAACATCAAGATTGCAATAAATAATCAGATGCATCGTGGCGTCCGAACTATATCACGCGAATGATATACCACCGACTTGATTTACTAATTTCTATTGAAAAACGGAAATGAATTTGAAATATGTGATTAATATAATTTAAAATTTCTCTGGAATAATTGATCATAGCGAGATAAATTTTATATCAAGCGATAGTAAATTTTATTCACTATTTTAGAGCTATTAAATTTGAAATTAGAACGACAATTACTTTTTAAATTTTAAATTACTGAAATTTAGGTGCTCTAGCAATGAAATAATGCTGTGTAACGTCTGACAGCGCTATGGCGCGAATTTTATTGTTGGTGATGTCAGAGCGTTACAGGATCATTGAGAGTGAGATCTGGAGTATTATACTAGTAATTTTTCCTTACAAAAAGTATGCATGTTATTCACGCAGACTTTCCGCATACAGACCAGCGGGTACAATTTCCGTAACAGTAAGCAATTTTATTCTCACTCCCTCTGTATAGCTTTATTTGGGAGATTAATTACAACCCTGTAGAGAGTCCCCAGTTTCATTATTTCATCTATTCATCAAGCCCAAATCGATTGTTGAAAAGGGAAAGCAAGAATAAGAATCCTGTGGGCGTTCTAAGATATCGCTGATCTTGTCTTTATTACTTTGAAAGGGAGGAAAGTATTTTCGTATTTAATTTTTCAGGGTTTTGAAATAGACTTCGAAAAATGATAAAGCTGCGGCTGTCTAATCAAATCATCCGATATTAGAGTTTCGATTCCGAAACTGATTTTCCTATGATAATCCTGCATTTGGAAATTAACCCTCTGATTCCTAAGACCATTGGAATAAAGGAACCACAAAATACGGGAACGTCCGAGTTCCTCTTTCAAAGATAAGGGCCATTCCCCTCCCCTCCTCAAAAACCACAATGACAGCTGGTACAGATCGAAGTCTAAGAAAATCCTCCTTTTCCACCAGCCCATCTAGGGGCGAGTCACTCTAACGAAGAAAGTGCGAGCAGTTGGTGAGAAATCAATCACACTTAACGAAAGGGGGTGGAGATTTCACAGCGATATTCGGACGCCATCGTCTTTTACTTCAAGAGACGTTTGGGACGTTCCCGTATAGATACAGTTAACAAGGCTATAATAATCTGGCCCAAGGATAAAAATTAGGACTCTGACTCCGAAAATGAGAAGGATATGGTAACGTAGTCAGAGAATAGAAGATCACAGTTCCAATTGAGAAATTATGAGGTTTCAGCAAAATAGCTAGATAATCAAAATTATATTTCCGATCCCAATATTGACCAGTCTTGGTTAACCAAGTCAATGAATCATAGTTTAGATTTCCAACTCCACCTATTATCCAAGTTTCATGATTTATACGTTAAATTTAAACCCGAAAAAATAGTTTTAATCCATGCACTGTTCAGTACTTAAAATTTCAGGGAACGCGTTAATGGCCATCTTTCAAACCAAGTCATGAATTTTATCCAGTTCATAAACGAACAAAAAAGGTTGTCAAATATTTAAAGCTTCCTGGATTGAGAAACAGGATTTCCCTTTTTTGAAATATAAGTGTTACAGAAATGTATCGTGTACTCAACAATAAAAATCTATTCATCCACTATAATTTACGATCAAAAGATTACTTCATCAAAGCAATTAACCAAATTCTGATTCTTCGGTGAAATGTGAAAAGAAAAAGTTATGTAAGTAGTAATTATGAACTTAAAATAGTTAGGGCGTTTCCTACTACTTTGGATTTTAAACTAGTCACATGCCGCGCTGTCCTGAGATGACAAACTATTAAAAGAAATCGATACTAACGATCTTTAAAAATCGATAGAGGACTGCGAGACACTCTAATTTAACGACTCTTGTGAAATTATTATAATTTGAGCAGCTCTTATTGAGCATTTTTTGTTTGAGTCATATTCGATAATGATCTTGTCGATTTTTTTGCGGCAGCTGAATTTCTTGTTTGATCATTTATTTTTAATGTAGCTTACCTGATCTTGGTATCGTAAAAATAAAAGAAAAAAAATGAAACACTAAGTTTTAAATTTCACTTAAAATGAAAATTTTTCATGATGATTGAAATATTTTTCATTTGATTTTTCTGTTTCGAAAACCACTTGGAATGCAAAAAATGCCCCTTATATAATAAGTGGATGTGTATTTGTTTCCAAACTTTCAATATAATAGCTTGCATTGAAATTAAAATATAGTGCGATAGCTTATATTTGAATTTACATTTTTTTTATATGTACAGTATTTGCGTCCTAGCACTTTTGAACTTACATGGATAGCGTTACAAAACTATTATGATATTTATGTGCAAACGCCATATAAAAGCACTCACACTCAAATTAATCTAAATTATCACGATTCGATTTTGACGAGAGAGTAAAGTAATTAATTTAAACTTGTATCGAAATAAGTGAATTTAAACTTAAGTGAAGTAGATTTAATTTTAAAAATCTCTCTTATATTGCTTTAATAAAAGGAAGTATTCTATATTTATTTTTTATAATATATGTTTATTTTTTATATTTATACAAATTATTCTTGACATTATTAAGATGAATTACATATATAACAAAACTCCAAACGGTATCTGAATTTCACAACCTAGTCGGAAGGAAGACAGGAATTGTTTCTTGGATCGAGAAGCATTCCCTTGGGAAATAAAACATAATTAGATGTTTTAATATTGATAAAAACTGAGTTCAAAACCTTTTGTGCAGAATATTGGAATAATTAGATGAATTATATTTAAGAATTTAAAAACATAATAAAATTTCTGTCCTTGATACAAAACACTTATCAATTCGATAGACGAAGAAAGCATTTAAGTTTAAAAGATTAAGGATTTAGTTCTAAAATCTGCATCAAACTTGTCTAGAAAAATGTGTTATTTTTCTTTCCGTATTTCCAATATAGTTCCTCTTAACAATTACAAATTATGTAATATAGCTAAAATTTCAACAATAGCAAGGATTTAAATATTTTATCAAAACAACCCCAATTGCTAAAAGCATTTATTCCCTTCTTTTTTCCCCGTCCAGTTCTACATCACAATGACACTTTGCTTTCCTTTGTCCTTGGCACTTACGTTAAAAAACAAAATTCTAAACCGTTAGATAACAAATGGTTTTCCGAAACGCTTCATTTGGAAAGCAAGCTACATTAAAACCTTATTTGCATTTCCCATTTAAATCAGACGGAAGGAACACATAAGTATACTGTTTTCAAAAGAACGAGAATGAGTTACTGGAACTTTCCTCACAGTCATTTTCTTTATTGTCTACGGCTATTTTTATTTCTCAAATTGAGAATTCCGTTTCGTATTTTAGAACTATTTACCCGTACATTTCTGCATGCTTTCCGGTGAATGATTGAAGAATAATTACAATAAAGGATGAATGAAGTTAAGAAAATGGAATCGCTTGTAAATCTTTATTATATTTTTCGACACTATTATTTAACTTGAATTTCATGCTTGTAAAGATGAGTTGATTTCAATAGATTTTTCATTCTATTCCTTAATTGCTTAAGTTTTTAAATTCTCTACTTTGTTTTTATTCTTTAAGAAAATACACTGTATAATATCTTCAGAAATTAATTATCAGACGATCGATTAATTTAATTAAATATTGATTAGATTCCTATGGCGTCTCCTGCCAGTGATATT
This sequence comes from Araneus ventricosus, assembly GCA_013235015.1. Taxonomy (NCBI): domain Eukaryota; kingdom Metazoa; phylum Arthropoda; class Arachnida; order Araneae; family Araneidae; genus Araneus; species Araneus ventricosus. Next base: position 128,013 of record BGPR01002150.1, read on the forward strand.
CCACTATTTTTTACGTCTATATTAATTAAAATTAAAAACTCAAAAGTAGTAGATGAAAATAAAAAAAGCACCTACACTATGATTAAAAATGGTAAAAAATAATTATTAAAATAAAAAGAAAATGAATGTATGCTTCTTTGAATTTCGTAAAAACTGGTTTTTGTTATTGTTTATACAGTACGACTTATTGTAAAATAATTTTAATTATTCGCCCATTTCAGATCTGCGTTAAATATACCCGTGGTACAGCTTGATTGCAGTGTCTGTTCTTCGGGACCGAAGGGCCGTTGATCTAAATCCAAGTGCACTAAAGCCCAGTCATATACGTGCGCCTGTTATTCTTGAAATACTTCCGGACAGATGACTTCTTCAAGTTTACTTATGCGCTTGAACATGAGTGCTACAGACGTGCGCAGATGTGGAGAACTTGAGGAACCTCTGCATTAAGGTACTACCTACTCTGTTATCACTTCTTTCTATTTGAGGAAACCGGCATCGGAACTTGAAAATATCTAGTCGAAGAGAATTTTTGCTAACAACCTCTTTAGAACGAAAATCTCATAGCTCAAGAGATTTATTTGCGAACATGAACAGCTCCTCTGCAGCGACATTAACATCTAATTTCACTTTCTCCAACTCAATGGCCACCTTCACTAACTCTCTGACTCCTAAGCCGGCCGAATCCGGCCATGCAACTTCTATGCTAGTGGGGCGGATTTCTGCCAGTTGCTGTTCCTAAAGGGGGGAGAAATCAGTTGGGCGAGTGGTCATTAAAGGGACCCTTAGGGGAGAGATGAGAAATGGAAGGCCTGCCATTAATATCTCCCACCACCCGTAGTGAGGAGAAAAGGGGGAACGAGGCGGACGAATCCATTCCACATATCTATAAGTAAGCAAACTTCCATGTACAACTGTACTCAGATTTTGAGAACTCATAGTAGTCAGAAGGCTAAAGAAGAGTCCTGGCAATAAGATTACTTCTCTAGATACTCAGTGACTCTTCCTATGGACTTTTCTTCTACGAAGGACTGTTATTTATTTATATATACATTTCTTTTTTAGATTCACTCTCGGAACAATTTGCAAACTCTGGACGTTCTCTCGAATTTTCTTTACCTAAATTCTCAGAATGTTTCTTTTTCTCATGTTGCTTCCCAACTTAGAAAATATTTAGTCCTTTGTAGTTGTTTCATACATATATTTTTTTTCCGTTTCTTGTATTGCTTATATTTAGCTTTTTTGCTATGTGTGTGTGTTTTTATTATTTTATCTTTATTATTATTATTATTATCATCATCATCATTTTGGTATATGTTTGCCATTTTAGTTCGCTCTGTAACTAAGAAATGTCTTTAGTCCCTGTGCATATTTATGCAAAATCCTAATGTAGCTATGTTTTTTTCTTTTTTTTACATGTTTTGTGGAAATTGATTTCCCTAAAATTCTCCGAAACGGACACTAATCACTTTTTCATGCCACGCTTGTCCATCCTTCCCTTTGCGTACCTTCGCGGCTATAGGTGCAGATGTATGCATTAGCCTCAAATTTAAGGTTAAACATGTCTTCACGCTGAAAGGGATAATTTGCTGAACCATCAAATATTCAATCTATGCATGCTTATTCGAGATTATTTTAATTTATGGTTGTGAAGCTTATTATCGAAATTCAATTTCTTTGGAGGAAACGAGAATATTGCTGGTTAAAAAATGAAAAATATTCCATGCTATAAACTAGTTTAGTACCCGTTCTAAAATTTACCTATGGTTTATTATCATAATTGTATAGATATTGTTGTTTTAAGAGTGCGAATGTGCTCTAGAACGAGGATATTTTATAATATTGTAAAAAAATTTTTTAATTATTGATTGCTTTGGAAATTATTTTACATGGAGAAAAATCATATTAGGTTTTTCACATTACTTATGATATTTCTAGTAAAGCATAACCTGTTTACAATATTCAATCATTATTGTGTTTAAAAACTTCTTTGGATTTTAATAAAAAGCACGATCATTGTACGTGAAATTAAGTGATTATACATCTCACATTAATCAATAAAGTGATAATGGTACATGAATACTTAATTTCGTACTTTGCATACGAATATTTAATATGTATTTTGAATGTGAACATTAAAAATTGTTCATTTCACTGTCTCAGGTCAATGTTCCATATTTTTCAAAAATTAATTCAATTGCTCATGAAGTAATATTCTTAATTTCTTATGTCGAAAAATTAATTTCTTTGTTCAGTTTCTATCTAATTATGCACACACGCCACATTTTAAAATATGCATAAAAATGTAGAAACATAAATTCTACAAATTCACTTCTATATTTTAGAATATTTTTGCCATCTTGCATTCTTGCTGATAAAGAATATATCATACGCTGCATGCAAAAGTTACAATAATACAACTTGCTTTTACAATCCAGTCAAAATATCTAGACATCAAAATATAAAAATTATCAAACAAAAGGAAACGAACTTTAGAAAAATGCGACACTGATATTTTATTTATATCAAACATTTGGAAATGTTAAACAATCCACAAATAGTTTTAATATATTCCCTTAGATGTAGGTTCGGAATTGATTTCTTTATCTTGATATATCATTCCGATAGGTAAAAACTATGCCATGTGAAGAAGTCAATATTTATTTATTATATTACTATTTCTTCTAAGCTTAAAAACAAACTATTAAATATCAGAAAAACTAAAGTTAAGTAGGCTTAATCCTCTAAGATTAATGGTAAGGACTTAAGAAATAAAACTTTAATATACTTAGAGGAAAGACTTTTTTTCTGATATTTTTGAACACATTATTTTTTTATCAAACATCTTATATATGCTAACTAAATAATTTACTAACATGAATACATGCGTCTTATTATTAAAGAAATGAGTTTTTATACAACCGTAAATAAATAAGCTTCCTGTTCTATGTTCTTCTTAAACATTCATTAAACAAGAAAAATTCTTTAAATATTCATACTACTAAAGTGTAGACAGGTGAAGGAATTTTAATTAATATTTTCTTATACGGTTATTAAAGTATATGTAAAAAGTTAATGCTTTAACTTTTAATAATCCTAGAAAAACTTAATTTTTCCGTTAGGAAAAAAAGGAATTTTCATGGAAACAGAAGATAATTTGTAAACAATAAAATAAAAGTACTCCGAATGAATCCGCTCAAAAAGAATGAAAAACTTAGTAAAAAATTCAGCTAAAAAACTTAAAGAACTAATTAGTAGATTTAAAATACAAAAAAATAACATCGGAATTAGATTAAGTAGGGTTTCATCTGAATATTTCCATATAAAAAATGTAGTTATTAACCATGCTTTTCTGTTCACATTCACTAAGCACATGTAACGTTCGGGTCAATATGACCCGAACACTAAATAATAAGTCCAGGGGAATATGTGTTCCATGCTTTTCCAATCAAAATTATGTTTCGAGATAAATAATATATATTTGAATAGAATATACTTCATATATTTGAAAAATGATACAATGAATATGTAAATTTAAGCATATGTATGTAAAATAAAAAGATGAATTAGAATATCTTTTAAATGCTTGCCTTCCTTTTTATTTATATAATTCAGACAAAAAATATGATAAATGTTGCTTTCAGATAAGTTTTTATTATTCTTGCACAATATATATTTTTTATTATCATTGCTTGACTGACCGAAGATTCATCAGGCAAGTTTATTATTCAACTGTAAATTAGCAATGGATGTTAATGATAAACCAATTTGTCATTCATCCTGTATTCTTTGAGTATATTACGTGACTCTTTATTTGTATAGAGATTTTGTTTCTCTGAAGATATGAATCAATTAGTAATTTGTCCACTTCTTCTCAAAAATTCTTTTCGTGGATTTGTTTTTATTTCATTGCTATTTATTATAAACGATAACCCTAGGCCAGAGTTCTTTTATAAATATATGCATTCAAAAATTGATTAAGAGTATCCACAGCTCCTTCTCTGGCTGATGTTGATCCATTCTTTTTCTTATTCCTTTTCACTGTCAATAATTGTCTTTTTGATGATTTCATTCTAGATTGTAAACCTGAATACAGTTTCAAATGTACTTTTTACAACCCTTTTCTTGATGATGAATACCTAGTTATGCTTAGAGCAGTTTTCATAAAATTTGCAGAATTCAGGCAACCAGACGCGGAGGATGTTCCAATTATCAGTTTATATTTTGATGTTTGGACTGAATATACTGCGTATTATGGACAGTTTGAGTAACAATATTCTCATCATAATCAGAAGTTGCACTTTCATCACTTGTATGATTTTAATGTTCAGAAACGCCTTCCACATCGCAATCAGGTTCTTTCATGAGCTGAGCTATTTCAATTTCCCTCATATATCTGCGAATCGCTATTATTTATTTTGTCACGTTATTACAGTGTCAAGAATTATTGATATTTCTGTTACAAAGCTATAAAGTCGTTTCCCTGAGATGCTAGACTTGGCGACAAACTTGGCGACTTGGCGATAAATTTGGCGACCTTGGCGACAAATCTGGCGACCATTTTGGCGACTTGGCGGCAAAGTTGGCGACTTTGGCGACAAAGGGAATTTTCTAGAAGGACCTCAAACTTTCCACCTATTTCTACTGGTTTCATGAACTTTCTAGAGATTACGTCACTTCCAACATAATGAAGTCACTTCCTGTTGAAAAGTATAAAGGCAAGCTCTCAAGCCAAGAAGAGTTAGTTGGAATTTGACCTGCAAGCAAGCTGGTGAGTTAACAAGAAGCCTTTGAGCATTGTGTTGAGATTTATTGGTAATCTCTATTGTGAATTTTTACTAGTGCTGTGTTAATACTTGTGCTACGTTTCTTTGCTTGAGAATATTTGTAAAATAAAGAGCTTTATTTTTTTAAATTCTGCTTATTGGATTGCATTCACGTACACCCACAAAGTAATTTTGTCACAATATGCTGTGTTCTCATACAACTCACAAGAGACGAAATAATTCGATAGTGCATCCTACAACCTTACTGGACATATCGTATCACACGACCAGCTCTCGCTTTTTCTGAACTTGACCGAACTTTTCTGGTTATACAAAACACATTAGATGACTTTTAAGGAATTTATTTATGTCGTTTCCTGTTAAATTAACAATATGCGCAAGTGTTTTCACTCAATTAAGGGAAAACAGATTCGGGTCATTTTGAACCGAACGATACATTTATACAATTTCAAAAAATAGATAGAATGTAAATAAGTAAAAGAAAATCCTTTTCGGAGAAATTTCAGCCTTAGTAACAAAGTCACGACATGTCAGTATAATGTCTCTAAACTGTTGCTTTGTTTAAGAAGTTGAATAAAGTTTCGGGTCTTATTGACCCGAACGGAACAGCAGGGTTAACTATGTATATGCGTAATTTATTGTTTAAAAATAAAATAAAAAGGAATAGATTGTAGCACTGTAGAGTATGATATAGATTTAAAGAAAAAAGTTTGAAAAAAATATTCTCGAAACATTTCTTTCAGAGAAATAACACAGTTTAAAATCAAATTGGCACAAAATTCAACAGTTTGATATTTTTTTAATTTTCATAAATAATATAAAAAGAGATAAAAAGCATTTAACAGACATCAACAAATTTAATAATTTATATTATACTGTTGTTAAAAACTCACTTTTATTAGCGTAGTATTTTATTTAATACTTTTGAAACTTCAATTCATTATTCATTATTGTAAATATTATGAAATCATGAAATAAATAAGTTTTCAATCGTCCCAACAGATGGCACCGCAAGTATGTAGTCAAAATATTATTAAATTAGTCGGTTAACAAATAATTATGTTCTATAACTTCTCTACTCCTGTAGTAAGGTTTATTTAGATGGATATTAAATAATCCGCAGAAAAATATTTCCGGACGAAATGAAGTGGGCTGCATGAAATTTGATTACTTTACTTTAATAAAAGCTAAATGATTAATTACATGTATTTACATTTTAAAAGAAAAGTATACATTTTTCCGGTTCAACAACACCGGATCCCTTCGCGTTTTCTACTCGCTCACACACTGTCAAAGAGTCATCTACCTAGAAGGCGGGAGGCATAGCCATCTGGCGGGAAAATACATATATTTCACTTTGAAAAATATTGTAATAATGTATCATCATTTAAATAAATAACTACGAAAAATTTTGAAACTCAAGCACATCAAGAAATGAGGGAAAATAATGTAAACACTTCGTCATTACAAGCGTATAACAAGTCACGTTAATTAAAAGGTATAAAACTAAAATCAACTTTTCGTATTGCTTTTATTAGACACTGTAGAGGGACGAGACTCATGTTTATAAGGAATGCCGATGTTGAAGAATTAATTCAATTTCGGGAACCATTTTTATTAGATGGCTAAGTTCCACGACACAGTACTTTAAAAGGTACAAGACGCAAGACATCGAACAACAACACAACACAAGTACACAGAAGAAGAAAAGAGCGAGACATCTTGAGAAGAACCCGGATGGCTCTAGTAGCGCCACCTACTATAAAAAGGAGAATGCAGTCAATTGTAACCGCTACAACACGTAATATTTACAAGAACATACATTTTAAATTCAAAATAATTTATCCACATATTTAGTAATTTATAGGAAACTGAGATGTATTAAAATTATAGAAAAATTTTACTTCGTAACAATTTTGATGTCCAAGTGCACGTGAAAGTTTATTTCATTATTTTCTAACGTAATTAAAGATACATTTGAAATGTAACCAAATTAATAACCAAATCAGAGCAAACAAAGAAAAACTTTAAATTTGGCAATCTATAGAGAAAATGAAGAATGCTTTCATTATGATAGTAAAATCTCGATACATAATAAGCAATTGAGAACAGAAAACAAACAATATATGTTAAATCGTACTTAAAATGGCATTCTAAAAGGAAATAAAAAAACCCAAAAATAATAATAATTATTATCGTTTTTCTTTTTTGATGATTTCCGAAACACATACAGTACAGTTAACCGAAGTAAAGGATTTGTGTGTGGAGGGGCATTTTGGATTAGAATTTTTTTGGTTAAGCCATGAATATCTATTACAATATTGTGTATCTAATTACAGTATGTAATTCTCAAATGTTTTCACTGTGAAACGAATTCAAAAATTTTTGTAGGTTACGCTTACTTATGTTCTTTTTCAGAATTAACCCTTTGTAGTGGGCCGCCTGACAGTCACAGGTAAACAATATCGCAATTATCATTGTTGGTGCCGATGAATTTTAATTTCAGCACTAGATGTGTGCCCCGCGTTGCACGGGCTATCACGAATAATAGGATATTCCCAGGCGGAGAGAAGTGAGGTTAAGTGAGATCTTGGGATCCATATATTTTCATATACCCACCTCCGTTTTTCATTACAATCAACAAGTATTGTCACTTACTTTCCCTAACAACAGCTGCGAAGTTAAACACTTTAATACAAAAAAGAAAGACAAAAAGCATGAAAATGATTTTTTCCATTGTTAATAAATCCAAACACAGAAGCTCGCTCAAAAAGAAATACCAACTTCCGTTAAATAAATAAAAATTGCAACACCGGATGCGAAAACTATTAATAGGGGAAAAAAGAATTCGCCGTGAATGAATTCACCATGCTACCAATAGATGGCGGCACGCCAATTCATTCAATTTGACGTTTTTAATTAATATCTTTTTAACTAATTACAATTTCGGAATTTAAATAGTCGAAATGGATTCCTTGGATTATTTTCCATCTTTTGGTACTTACGGCTAATTTCAGGATTCAGTGGTTCGTGAGAACATAGAAGGGCATATATACATATGTCTGTTGACGTTCGAATCTTAATAGGATAGATTCTAAAATTAATCACTAACCTTCTTGGAGACGCTTAAAAGAAAAAAGTGGGGATATCGTTGTAAAAAAGTCTAATCTTCGCGATAATTTCCGTGCAGTTCAGTACTTTTATGTAGGTTCCTAATAGGAAATCTACCTATTTTTTTTCTTTTTTTTTGGATTTCAGATTTCAGAGGCATTTCGGATAACCGGGTTTCGGTTAACCGGGATTTTTTTATATTTTCATTAATGATAGCATTTTCTGTTGAAGTCTAACTTTGTGAAAAGCATTAAGTGCTTAGCAAGTGAAAGCAAAAACAAACATGCTCTAATAGCTTTTTCCACCACGTTGCAGAACATTTCCATTACCAGTTTCTCTATCTCTCCATCTCGTCTATCCAATTGTCACCTGAAAAAAGAAAGAGTATTAGGCTCCCCTGAAATACAAGAGCTCGAATGAATGCTGCTAGAAAGCGTTGCAGAAAATGTCGTTAAGGTTCTGGCAGATCCTCTGACAGAGTATTCGTTTCATCATTTAGCTAGACGATTGTTTTTTCCCAGAAATTCTCGGTGGATTTTTGTTTCCTTTTGTCTCTGGTTTGCCGTAGGAGGTCAGAGGAAAAAGTAAATCAGCCTTTTATTAAAAAAGGATATAACGCTTCCTCCACTCCATGATCCAGTACGATTGAAATAAAATGTATAAACTAAATAATTTAACTCTTCAACACACGCATCCATTTATGAAACAATAGCACATTCAGGGGCTCATTTTCATCCCAAATTGTAAAACAATTTATATTTATTTTTTTGCCTCTTAATATATGGAATAGGTTTTGGAATAAAATTTTGTATTTCGGATAGTAAATCCGATGAGTTCGAATTTGAGTGCGGAAGCGTTGAAACTAACAGCAAAAACAAAAAGCAATTGCATTCAAATTTACAAACAATGGCATCTCACCCAATGTATTGTAAATAACATTTTAAACATAAAACTAAGTATCGTCATGTTTATGTATCGGAAATTTGCATACAAAACATTCATTCTATCAATAACAAAACACAAACATCATCTTGACGTTTTGTTCATTTGCATAAGTTGATGAAAAAATGCCATCTTATTTTAACACAGAAACAAATGTGATATTGCGAATCTCAGATATCACAGTTTCCACTATCTCCGGATTCCAATACTCCACACATATGCTGGCGAGATATGCAGAATATACGACCTTGAAATTTTATTTAAATTAGTTCTTTTGATAAACTAGAAAATCATCCGTCATGGTATGACGGGTGCAAATTGCCAATTCATTCGAGATATTTTCCGTCAAATTTGGTATGTTTAAATAGGTATATATGCTAGAGAAATGTTTAACATTGATTGAAAAATAATTAAAATAAACATATGTTTGATGACAGGAAATATATCTTTAAATACATATTATTTGCATATTTCTTTATTCAAAAAACCTCTTGGTAAACAAAATTCTTTGCGTAGTATTTTTCGTAGCTTAACAATTTTATTATAATTCAATAACTATGAAATTCTCAGCTTGTCAAAAGTTAAAATTTCGAAGAAATTCATTTCCGAAGTTCTAATTAAAACAAAGCACTTCTAGGTTTGTCAAACGTTGCCAAAAATATTAGCAAATTATATCATCACGATTGCAATAAATAATCAGATGGCGTTCAAACTATATCACGCGCATGATATATCACTGACGTAATTTACTACTTTCTATTAAAAAATGGAAATTAATTTGAAATATATGATTAATAAAATTTAAAATTTCTTGGGAGCTATTAATCAAGAAGGGATAAATTTTATATCAATCGATAGAAAATTTTATTTCACTATTTTAGAGCTATTAAATTTGAAATTAGAACGAAAATTAGTCTTTCAAATTTAAAATTATTGAAGTTGAGGTTCTCTAATAATAAAATAATGCTCTTTAATATCTCGCTACGCTATGGCGCGAGTTTTATTGCTGGTGACGTCAGAGCATTACCGAAAGACAGATATGGGCTATTATATTAGTAATTCGCTTCGAAATGGACTGAATGCATATGCAATCAGTAGTTCCTGTATCGTCAGTTGCAGGTTATATGTTAGAAGAAAATATATGAGGATATAATTTGGATATGCATATGAGTTGCATATTGTTTTAAAATCATTTCGTATAGCTAAAATATGCCTTATGTGCGTATACAAATTTTCGTGAATCCGGAAATTTTTACCAAATTAAAATATATTTGATCTATTTAGAATTTTTTTAATTCTTACTAAAGTAATCTTATTTCTCAAAAGTCACATAGCTTTTAATATCCTTTTTTCCTCAGTCACTGCATTTTACTGTATTCGGTATTTCATAAGTAACTTGCGTAATATTTGTTCTTATAACTATTTTAAAATTTGAAGGGTTTGTTGCAAAAAAGAGGTAACTCTAATTTTCAAGTTTTCATAAAACAGTTCGAAACACTTGAAAGTTCAAATTCTCATTTACTTTATTTTTCAAAAAAAATTCCATACATGTTATTAACATTAGTATAATATTTCCATTAAAACATTTATTCATTACATAAATATATACAGTACATTCTCCCATGATGGAGCATCCTCCTTCTAGCAATAAGCCCTTTAGTTTTAATTTTGATAATTTCATTTCAGTAGCTATATTTACGAAAAATGTTTCATAAAATTGTAAGAATAGAATGCAATACTTTGCTCTATTCACATTTAAATAAATATCTATTGCACAAATTCCACTAATAAAAGACATTTATTCATTAATAATTATCCGTCTTTTCCGACAAGTTTGTTCGGCCTCGGAATAATGACTATCCATTCTATTAAACTATCTATACGGTGATTGTAACTATATGAAGTTTCCCCTTAACTATTTAATAACACTGAAATATATTAATTTCATAAAAATTCTGAGAATGTTTTAAAATAAAAGTATTTAAATATAAAATGTTTGAGTTAAATATCGAGTTATTGACTAAAATTAAAAAATTAACAATATATTAAACAATAATATTAATAATAAAAATAATATTAAATTTAATAACAAAAAATTAACAAGTCAGGAAAGTTTGAAAATAACTGCTTCATCATATATATTGTATAAAAGAATTTTTATATACGCCTTAATTTTTTATATTACACATTAATTTTTAAATACACTCTTTTCCTTTTTCATCATTTCTTTAATCTCCATCGTTTCCTCAATGTAGTTCGCTTTCATCTTTGTTTTCGCAGAAAACATTATGATTTCACTAATTTTTTAGCGGTTCGTATAGATTTTACTTACCCTGATGAGCATTTATACGCTATTACCGATTTACTACAGTCTCTCCTTTTTATTTCAACATTTTTTGACTTTCATGACATTGATATATTTTCCACAAATCTTCTTGAATTGCAGCATTATTGCGCATTCGTTACGTTTGTGTTATATATTTCTATATTATTTTATCTTCCCCTTTTATATATATATTCCACTTTTGTCTATTTTCTCTCTTTAAGAACTCGCGGCTTTTTCTTACCGCAGATTTTTTTCTTGACGTTTTTTTCTTGACATTTTGTTTTATGAATGTTTATGTTGTATATGTTGCTTTTACAATTCT
>BGPR01002150.1:146761-186928 GCA_013235015.1 Araneus ventricosus
CGTGAGCACTTAACATTCACAATTTGTTTTTAGATAAAAAGAATAATAATGAATGATAAAAAGAATAATAATGAATGAAGGAATAATGTAGCACCTTCGGTTTTTTTTAAAAGAGAGAGAGTAGCTCAAAAACTTATTTTTCGGATAGGTATCGCGTCGTTAGGGTGCACCAAATCCGCGCAATCCAGCGCAAGTGTCAAAATGACTATCGTGAAGCAGAAGGCCTGTCTTTGGTTTCACGAAAGCAAATAAAATGTAACAGTTCAAAGAATTATTCTGTTAGAATATCGAATTTCTCAATCTCCATGTAAGAACTTTTTCATGAAGGTTTGGTATGGCAAATTAATGGGAACAGGAAATGTGCATCAGCGAAGGAGATTTTCACTCCCTAATGAATTTCATGAATTTATACTATTCAAAAAAGAATATAATGCATTATTGCAATAGTAATCCATTATTAAATTCCTTTAAAATCCTTTTATAGCTGTTTAAGAGATGCTGTGAAATTTATAAATCTTATTTTTCTTTATTATTAATTTGACTGGAAATATACACACACTTCTCTTTAAAATTTATGTTGTTACTGTGCCGGGGCAATATTTATAAACGGATGATTAAAGATTGCAATGATATTTCTAAGATTAATCATCACTGAATATTTTTCGCCGTTTATTCTTGAAAGGAAGAGAGGCTAAAACTTTTTGAATGGAAAATCTCTTTGCTATCCTTTAAAATGTAAATATGCACTAAATTTTTTTAAAATATTTCATTTTACCTTCCCCATAGCCAGCATTGCTTAGAATTCTTTTCGAAACCTTTGCTACTAGATTTCAAAGACAGACAAATTTATATCGTAACAACATTTACATTGCGGGAATTCACTGGCTGAATTTAAATGGTTAGGCAAAGTGTTCACATTCATTTATATTCTCCATACACTTTGCGTAACAATTCAATCGTTTATTTTTAGAATTTCTCTTGTTAGAATATTGGAATGAGGATTATGTGCATTCGAAATCTGCTCTTCGAATTCTTGCATTATACACAATTTAAACTCAAAAATGAGGCAGGCATAAGGAAGAAAAAATAGATTTGAAAATTGTTTAGAGACACAAATATAAAAATTTGAAGATTTCTTGGTTATTATTTGCTATTCAAAATAAATTCTTAGTACTGCTACATTCACTTTGTAACAATTTTTCATGTCCGTTGTAATACTTGCATAGTTCGTTTTTAGACGCTAAGTTCATTGCCGTTTTAAAACTTAAGCACATTTTAATGCTGCGTGAATATATTTCGGTTAGCAATTATTTCCTCAATTTTCTCTTTATAGTTGACATATAAAAAATGTCAGACACAGCGGCACGAATAGGTCCTTAATCATTGCTGAAAATCTGTAACAAATTCATAGTGGTCAACACATATTTCACTTCGTAATGTTCATTCTCCAGCAATTTTCAAGGCATACATTAATGAACCGTATAACAATGTATGATCTTTCAGATTAGCGTCTTACATTGAACCTGCGAAAGAATCACATAGGAACGAAACTCTTAATTTTTATCCGTGGTATTATGAAGAGGGCTATACCTGACTGGGCATCCTAAAATTCCAGTTAATCGGTTCAGTGCTATACTAATCAGTTTGGACAAAATATCCACCACACTTGATCTGAAATCTTTGAGTCCTTCCACATAGTAATCTTCACGTCGAAGAAGTGCTTTCAATTATTCCTGAAAATCATCATCAGAATGTTCCAGAGAATGCTGAAGGCTTAGGAATCAGTAGAAGTTCATTTCACTCATATTTGTTTGATAATCTTCAGACGACTGTCCCTTATATCTTGATTGAGGGGCAAAGCATGAATCATGCAACAGCTAGTCATGAGTTGCTGAATCTGAATGAAAAATTTCAGGAATACGTCGTCACAGGCAGAAATTCTCTAAATTTGACTCTGCTCACTTTTCTGTCTCAAAGTTGAAATCTACCGCGAAAAGTCAAGTCAACGTTTTGAAACCATCGAAGAGTTCAAACAACCACGAGACTTCGCGCAAACACAAAAATTGCTCCTAGGAACCATTCCATCAATGGAAGATACGTTAAAAGTTATATATATATAAAGTATTACGAAGGATAGAAGTCTCTTTAAATTATATTACGTGCTGCTATTGATTTGTTTCAGTTGGGTAGGTTTTTGGAAGAACCATGTATTGCAAGGGCTTGTCTCCTCTTAAAAATAATAAGACAAAAAATATTTATCCTCTTCATCATTTAACCTCAAAAAATCCAATTAAATTCAACATAACTTTAATGAAGCTACATACGATTTCCATAATCTACTAAATATTAGTCAGTTCAGTATCTTTGCACTAAAGGAAACATCAATTCATTATTAGCTACATCAGACTCCTCTATAACGCGGTTAAAAAGAAACGTGTTGTATGAATACGCGTTATAGGAAATCGCACAGTACGCCAAATTTACTATTTGCAATAGATTCTTGTCTAAGTAAATTTCCCGCAATACGAGATTTCGAATAATGTGTATACATACAACACGCGGAATTTTAACCGAGCAGTAAGGAAGTCTACTGCAATATTGCTACAAACATGGAAAGTTGCTTCCCAGCAATGTGAGTCTTATGGTTGGGAAGAGAATTTTGCAGGGGTAAGTATGAGATGACGGACATTAGCCACGTCTGGACCCCTGGCATTGGCAACAAACTTGCGACAAATTTGGCGACTTTGGCTACGAAATATGGGATCTCAAACGTGCTGGAATCTTCTCGATATCTCTATTAGCAGACGGGATACACTTGAATGCTCTAGAAGATTCCATCTGACGTCACGGCCTGACGGGGGAGACTATATAAGGAGAGAGCTTGGATGATGGAGGGGTGTTTAATCGACTGGGATCGCATTGGAGCGTGAACGTCTTTGGAGTTCTATCCGCTGTGCGAGCTAGTAAGCTGTTAGACGCCCATCGCTACTGAGTAATGTTGATTCGTTGGGAACGACTTTAGAGTTTCCTCTGCAGTGCGAGCTAGGAAGCTGGTGAGCTGAGCGCTATTGAAAGTGCTGTTATTGTCGTTATTAGTTATTTGCTGACTGTTCGTATTGCTAAATATCAAAGTGCTGAACTGTTATTACCTGTGAATTGTTGTCTGTTCACATTGCTAATCTGTGCAAGAACTATTGCTTCCTGTATCTCTGCTACGTGTTTTCCTGCATATTTGCAAATAAACCTTCATTCTTCACTACCCTGCTTGTTGGACTGTTTACACCATACACCCACCGAAAGACTTTTGTAACAATATCTTGGAAGTCTACAGTATATTCAAATGATACAATATATTGGATTAAAGCAAAGACGTTTAAAATTACTATTGAATCATCAAATGCTTATTTCATTTTTTAATGTGTTGTTAATTACACACCATCAATATTCTCAGCAATTAAACATTTCTAAGTAGTTCAGAAAACTTCAGAAATCGTCGGTAATGTGGAGAACTCCCAAAAGAGCCCCTTGAAAACCCACTTGAATAATGGTACCTGCAATTTAGATGGGATCTAAATGATCACAAGTTCTTGATGACTTATATTCTTCGACTTCAAAGCCCTCAAATCCATCTTCCGTAGGTTGAACAAGTAATTAGTCTAAATTACAAAAGCATTTTTCGAAGCTTAGACCAGAAAATTATTCGTAATTAGGCTCCAATTACTTTTTTAAAATTAATTAGGAAAGTAATGAACAAACTTCTTCGAAGATAATAAGATGTTTGTCTATGTGAGATGTACAGCAAGTGCTTATTTTGCAGTTTCTGGAATTGAGGAACATTTTGCTTGGATTTCTTTTAAATAATCCTGTGTAATTGCAATTTTCCCAAAAGTTTCTGATTAAGAAAGGTTTTATTGAAATAAAAGTAATCTTGAAAAGATTAGAGAACTATTTTTAATAAATTTAATTCGGAGATTAGTAATTTTTATTTTTCTTATATGCATAAGTGTTCTAAGCTATCAAAGTGATAATAACATAGAAAGTGAAATTTAAATGAACGAATAAAAAGGGATTTTTTCTTCATAATATCTAATGTTTGGAAATTTAGAACTTTTCCTTTCTTTTCAGCAAATATTTCTAATTATTAAAATCAGTCGCATCATTTTTAGTTTATTTTGATGTTAGAATATAAAATCCAATATAATTTCGTTCATTTTAAATTCATGAATATCTCAACCCAAATATTCATAAATGCTTTAAATAAAATAACACTTAATTGCAAATAGCACAAATTTTATATAAAATAAATTAATTTTGTTGAAATTTTATAATGATGAAAACTAGTTACGGTAAATCGAGGCCAGCATGCTGCTATTCACTTTAATATCTAAAAAAGAGAATATATATTTTAAGGTTAATGTGATTAACTGGTCATTATGAATAATAGCAGGTTAAAGTGATAAATGAATTCAACAAATTTACGGGTTATTATGAATAATTACCGTTAAAAAGATAGATTAGTCATAAGATTGGTCGGTTATTCTTCATAATAACCGCTAAATTACATTAACCGTAATATATACATTAGAATATACTTTAAAATATGAAGAAAATAATAAGACAATATAAATAAATTTTAAAATTATTAATAACAAGATTATTGCCCGAAATTGAGCAAGGTTTAGCATAGACGGAAATATTTTGCTTGATATCTACATTTACATTAGTTTACATTGGTTTTGATATACATATAATGTATTGCAAAAATCCAAATTGTTTTGTCTCCTCTCTTCGTTCTTTCCTTTCCTGCACTTGTTCTGAAACCCAAATATGAATTCAAATATTTCAATTATAAATCCAACCGAACCAATAAAAATTTCTACTAGGAAAGATATTGTTATGACATGATAAAAAATGTAAAAATCCCTGCTTAGAAAACCAAAGTATTTTAAAACCCAGCGTTTAAAATTACAACAATTTCAAAAAATAAATAAATAATTAAAATTGAATTATAATAAAAATCGTTTTACATAAGAAATTACAATTTGTGTGAAATTCTGTTATGAACAGATTAGACTTACAAAAAGTACTCGAACACACTAAAAATGGAAGAAATGTGCTGATAAAAATGTAGTTAGTTTAAAGCATTTAGTAGAAAATAATTGCAAATATTTTCGTCTGATTAAAACTATCGATTTGCATGTTTAAGGAATGAAGACAATCAATTCGTAGTAAAAAGAAATTCAAAGATGAATAATCAAATTATAATGATAAAAATGAAATGCATAAATTCTAAATTTATGAAAACAGGGAAAGAATTTCATCTAAAATGAAGTTACTATCATATTTCTGAAATAATTTTACGTAATTAAAACTAATTTATTAGAAATTATGGTATTCAGTATAAAATCAAAATGTAAACTCAAGGTGTTTTACTCATCAAAATCAAATAGGTACTGTTATTTTATTTATTATTTTTTATAATATGAAAGCAGGAATGAATATGATTCAAGACTAAAAAATAATTTCCATTTATTAAATGAAGATATAATTATTTTTTCAACAATTTCCATTAATAATTTAAATTCAACTGAACTCAATATTTTACAAATGGTTCCCACGGCAGCATTTCTTAATACTCAAATTACATAATAATATTTCGATTTTCAAGATAATTTCGCTGATGTCGCTGACTTTCCTAAGGGAATATTTCCTAAAAAGTTTAAAAATTACTTTTTTTCTTATTATTAAAGTACAAGCTTTATATTTTTCATAGTTTTATTTAATTTTACATGTTTCAGGTTTCTAAATAAAATGTTCTAATCCATTTTTCAATCGTGCTAGAGTTCAGAAATGCTGTATATTTTTGTGTTCTAGATGACAATAATATATGATTTTAATATTTTTGGATAAATAATTTATTAATTAAATTAAATTATGTTTCCAAACAAGTGGCGCAAACTGAGAGGAAATTTTAGAAAAAAAATCACTGACTTCAAGATTCCCTAATATTTATAACAATGAATCGAAATTAAAGTCTAAAAATAAAAAGAAATAATTGAAATAAAAATTATTAAAAATCTACAATTTAGTACATTGATAAAAGTATGCTTTCAAAATTATTAAACTGGTTTTTATCAAATTTATTGTCTCATTAACTATCAAGTCAGTTTGTATTGTTACCCTTCTTAATCAAAATAAATTTTGCGTTCCCTTTGTTTGAGTATCATATTCAAGCATAGAAAAATTTGAGAGGGCAGGAGGAATAAGAAAAGCCGTTATTTATTTATAGTCGAACAACAGTTCTCAAATCAATGTTTCCTCCTTTACTTCAACTAGTTTTGCAATAGTATTAAATTTTTTATAAGAAAATAGCGTAAATCCTAAGAAAGATATGAAATTATATATTGTTTATATGGTTTCATCTTCCAGATTAAATCGGAACTTTCAATTTCATAGTGAATACTTTATTATATCGTATTGATTAATTTTTTTTTTATTTTCAGGTTAAAGTTTTATTTTTTTAAGGTATCCGACCACGTTCGGAGGCCTTTTTTTTAAATAATGGTATTTGAAGCAATATTTTTGTATTTTTAAATGACATTTATGTTAAAACTTAATAAATCATAGAAAAAAGTTAAATGAATTAAATATATTTTTAAAAATTTGAAAAAACTTAGATTTTTTTGCACTAAATTTGACCTTTTTTGAAACACCCTCGTTCAAAAAGAAATGACCAGAATGATAAATCCTTTAGCATATATAATCCTTCAACTATTGGCTAGGTCCTGAAGCAAAAGTTTTTTTCAAACCTTAAAAGATACATAACTTTTTAATGGAGAATTATTTCACTTATATTTTGGTTCATTACCTAGACAATATAATAAATAATATGTATGCCAAATTTGAGACGGATATTTTAAGTTGAATTTTAGTTATCGTGTTTGAAAAATTAAAATTTTGCAAAAAATCACATTTCGAGAAAAATGAGTTTAAAGTTTATGTTTTTAATTTACAATGAGAAGAAAAAAGAATTTTTCTTCAATACTCCCCAGTTTTGTAGGCTAGTCCTTAGGTTTTGCCATCTTAGCACATTTTTAAAAATTTTCTGATTGGAAATTTTTTGTAGTCGTTTTCTTGAGCCTTATGTGTCATTATCGTTTTCTATCATTCAGCCGCCATCGATAGATTTGAATATTGTTTTTCAGTAAAATAACTTTATAATGCCTATTAGTTGATCTAGAGCTACTTTTACTGATTGATATTGATCATAAGTACAATTTATGTACTTTTCCTACGTTTATTATCAAGAATTACATCATTAACGGAGAACCAAGATACTGCAATGATTCAAAATTACCTAAATTTGCAACAATGTCGTAGAAAACAAAGAAATTCACACTGAAAATCTTTCAAAATAATACCTGGTATATGTAAAATAGTATAAAACAAAAATAAACAATAAAATTTAAATATCTTAAGTAAAAACAATGAAAAATGCTTCTTTATCGTATTATTTACCACTCCATTTTCAACTGTCATGTTCTACTAAAATGTCTCTAATTTCACTTCTGATCATCATTTATGTAAAATAAAAACTGTTTTGAAAACTAAAAACAATAGGCTTTCAGATAAGAAATTAAAAAAATTATGATTTTCGGTCAAAAATGGGTTTTCGAACGTATGCGGTTACCTTAAAAACTAGAACGGTTTTTTAACTTTTAACTCCACACAAAGCACATTTTGGATTCGTTCATTCCTTCAAACTGCTGTTTCAATTGTACGAGCTACGCGAAAGAGAAAACCAAAAGCAATTTTCTAAATTTCGACAGTAAATATTGTATACTTTATCAAAGTATGGAGATTTTGATTACGAAATTTAAATAAATTTAGTACTTTGCACAAATGATCACTTTTAATATAATAAAAAATATTGAGAATATGTGTGTGTGTGTGTGCAACATCAGCTCTTTTCTTATAGTAGCTTGCGGAAACACAAACATCTTAAATTGCGTTTTTTTGGAAATGGTTCTCGTCTGCATAACTGTGTTCTCAATAAATAATTCTGCAAGTTTCACATGCATGTTAGCATTTACTAACTAATACCCCGTGATCTATAGCAGTGAGAAAATATGTTGTCCAATTATAAGCTGAATATATTTCACAACCTTTATGTATTCATTAGAAAATTAAATGATATATTTTCAGAGGAAAAGAAAATTATCAGATGCCATGCCTTAAATATTCAAAAGAATTCAGGAAAACTCAAACATAAGAGGATATAGGTACTTTATTTTTAACCTGCACAGTAAAGATACTATTTAATTTAATAGATGCGAATCAAACGTGATTAAAAGTCTACACTCACTACATCCATTACTTATAATTTAATTTTACCATTTTAACCGGAGGTATTAAATTAGAAAACCAATTAAGCTTCGTGTGAAATTTCTGTTTCCCTGGAATTCCGTTAATAAGCTTTTGCCCTCCTAGAATTTTCGCTTATTCATTGCCAATACATTCATTCATTAGGCTATTTAATAAAAATGTAAAAACATTTTCTGATCTTTTTATTTATTTAAATTTTGTCTCTCGTGTCATTTTTATCGCTCAACGCATCTTTTACATCCTCCACCCTCCCCGTTTCACTGCTTCATGATGAATTACCTTCCAAGTGCTTCTGGAAATCAGTAATTCACGCATTATCTCTTTTTTTTTATCTCCTCTTAATTTTCAAATTGCTTCGCGAACAAGATATTTTGAATTTAATACAATAGCTGGAGAAATAATTGTAATAAAACACTTTATCAGTGTACTATATAGTGGAACATTTTTACGTTAATTAATTTCGACAGTTTTGTATTTAATTCAAAGTGTAATAAAATAAATATTCTGCAATCTTAAAGTCACTACCAGGGGGCGCTACGCACACGGAACCAAAGTTTAACTTAATGAGTCGATTATTTAATAATTTAGTTCTAAAATTATAACATAAACCATTGCCATCTGGATCTCTTAAGTGCACAAAACTTTAAAACTCTACCACATTAGAAACTGTGTAGATATCGATTACAAAATTATGGCATAACAACATGAAAGAAGACGAGTTAAATAATAGAGCATAATAAAAAAGAAACCGAAATACAAAGTTTTATTTCATCATCTATCATACATTGATACATAAGGTTTCATAAAGAAGCAAATAAGGTCCTCCAAAAGTTTCTTTGTTTAAAAAATTCTTAAGGTGTCTAAAAATTTAAAATGCAATAATTTTCAAGTTTGAAATAGCCATAACGGTTTTTGCCACGAGATTTCAAATTTGGTGCAAATTTTTGACTCGGGTATTTGATTTCCTGATCTTAGGTCTATTTGGTTCAAAGTTTTCAGTTCTTTATGTTGAAATAAAATGAACAATTTTGATCGCTATCTTGAAAAAGAACTAAATTTTCATATAAATCAATTTTGGTAGTAGAATATAAATTATTCTTTGTACTTTCCATATAGTTTTGTTTTAAAAATAAACTCAACATGTGATATAATTTATCAAAATTATTATTCAAAATCTTTTTATTGTTACACCGATAGATTTTAACTGAAATCAACGAAAGGACAAATTTATATCACCAGAGAAAAATACACCACATACCTACGTCTCCTTCGCATAAAACATTATTTGTCTGTTCTTATGTGTTCGTTCTATTCCCAAAAATTCAAGGTTTGAAATAATTGGGTTGTTGCCTGAAGACTTTTAGGCTGGATTGGTTCTTATCTGTATTTCTCTTGGAGAAATATCATCAGCAGCCAGCCTAATCGGAGAAAGCAGTTCTCAGCTTTATCAAGCAATTCATATTGGTCTACTTGCTTTTGACCAACACTAGTGAAGATCAGAGCCGAACGATACAGTCCCGGAATTGCATTCGAGTTTCTTCCATGCCCTAAAGATCTAGTGAATTGGTGGGTTGTCAGTCCTTTATGTAGGACTTTATGTTCACTAAATTCCAGATTTCTGGCTAGTAGAGGACTCAAAAGCCTTTAACAAGGAGAATTTTTACAAAAAGGAGAGTGCTTTTCTCCGTTTTGTTGTAAAAGGAACATGCCTAGGTGGTCTCCACCGTTCGCTCATGAAGTTACTTTTCTTGTTCTACTTTATTAGCAATCCATTTACCGAATACATTAATTTCCCCAGTTTTCTGACATACTAGTTTTTCCTGAATCGCAGTCAATCTTCTCAATACACTAGTTTTCCATGATTAGTAATAAATATTCCAAACACTCATGGAGCGACGGAATAGGACAGGAGAGCAATGGAATAAATCAGTTGATTAGCTACGGCACATTTTATTTCAACCGCGGAAATGAAATCCTAATGTTTCCTTGCACAAAAGTTGCGCCAGAATATTGGCAAAGGAATAAATAGTAAAAATCTATAAAATAATATAAATCTATATCTCCAATAAATCAAAAATCTATACAACCCCAAACGTTAAATTAATTGTTGTGGTTTAAACTTCTCATGCAGATGTGGTGTAGAAGTCTCGATATTTGAAAGTACATTAAAGCATAATAGTTAACCCTCTGACTGCATTTTTTTGAATTACTACTTAGATGCAACGTTTTAAAACATGTTTAAATACCGTTGAACCAAGGAAATTTGTATCTACATGCCGGGGTTTATTAGAATAATATGATTCAACGTTTCTAAAGTTCTAAGCAAACCCAATAGTTTTCGAAAATCGCAGGATGCAGCAAATAAACAGACGAGCGTCCAACCTGCGGAAATCATGGGATATGAAGTCAGAGGGTTAAAAGTAGTTAACGAAAGCTCATGTGAGCAATCCCCGTGTAGTTTCTAATAAAAATAAAATCGTTTTTGGAAACATGCTATTATTATTATATTAAAGAAATAATTTATGTAAAAGGGTAATAAATCTATTTTATAATAACACATGATTTGTTGTGTCGAACAGTAGGCTGGACCGAAAATTCAAATTGTGGATATTATAATCGGCCTAAGGTGGAGAAGTTGTCTTTTAAGTGTACTAGAATACTTGCGATTTTTTCAAAATTGTTTAATTTTTCCGGTGTCCCAAGGCACTTAAATATTTGCAAGGAAACGATTTATTTGTAAATTTTGAATTAAAAATTTAAAAATAAAAGTGCGTTAAAAAACGATTTTACAGATGAAAACGTATAGGAGAGAATGAAAAATTATTTGATTTTTATTATTAGATGTATAAATTATTTTTGTTTATATAATATTATTCAGAACCCACAACAACCTTTTCATCTTTTTTATATTTTACAATATTGCACAATTTTACTTTATTTCGAAGACAAAGAGAAACTACGCCACCATCTCGAATTTCCCTAAACAAAAGCACATCGCTACCGGGGAAACTTTGGCGAAGGCGTTCTTTTATTTCTCTCTCCCTTGTTGTTTGAATCAACCAGAATCGTAAAAATGTTAACTTTTAGCTATTTTTGGGGCGCTGGGGTCACCAAAAGATATGAATAAATTTGAATAATAATAAGAAACGTAAACTAATGTATCGAGAACAAAAATTTCTTTCCCGGCGCTAAAGTGAATCTTGAAAAATATTTTTTTTATAAAGTTCCAAAAACTGTCATTTTTAACTGTTTTGGGGCAATGGAAGATATGAATGGATTACAATAAAAAATATATGTAATCTAATATACCTAAGACATTATTTTCACACTCCGCACCAAAAGTAATTTCGAAAAAAAAATTGTACATTTTCATACAAATTTCAATTTTTAACTATTTTTGTTGCTCTTAGGGCACAGAAATATATAAATGGGTTTCAATGAAAAAAATTATATAAACTAATATACTTAAGACACATCTTTTGCACCCCGCGCCAGAAGTAATCCCCCCCCCCCAAAACAAATTATTTCCTAAACTTTTCGATTCACCCTACTAAACAGTCCTGGAGTCATTGACTATCTAATGAATTACTCGCATCAAAGCGCTGAAATGTAATCATCAAAAGGGATGAAATCAAATCATGATAAATTAGGCTTAAACCCAGTAAACTACTTTCAGATCAGAACACCCATGTTCTCGCTGAAAGATATTTTTTCATGTGTGTCAACGCTCGCTTTTAGATATTTTTGCGGTTATTTTTAGTCAACAAAGCATGGGAATAAAATTCTGTTGTGTACTCAGGAAAACATCCTGTTATTTCCAGCACTAAAATGAAAAAAAAATCTCCTTTTCATCCGCATTTTAACTCACGTTTCGTATAAACTCAATTTAAACGCAACTCGCCTTTATGCTCCTAGCGCGAAATAGAAAAACCCATTTCACAGGTTTTTGCGGTAGTTTTATACGTTTGCATTTTATTTACTGTACCAACACTTTCGGAAATAAAGTCAGTTGCTTCGAAAAAAGTTTGACCGTGGCAGAGTGTAAAATTTCTGGTTTTCGGCTCAGTAAAAGATTCGTAATGTTCTCAGAGCTGAAAGCTAACACATAATAAATTTAAGTGCCTTATTCTTACGAAAATCGATTTTTTAAATGTGTGGAATGTATATCTTCAATGAGGTACAATGGTTCTATTCAGATGTGCTTGAGAAACTCTGCATAAAGTGGAAATGTTCTACTAATTGTTTTATGCGAAATGCGAGTCATGAAAATAAATTATGCTCAGGAATTAAAGTTTATTTCTTTGTTTGCTTGATTTACTGAAGCATTTCTATCTTCCTTCTTACATTCTGATGCTTCTTTCCTTTTCCATAGTTTTAGTTCTATTAATGTATTATTAGTATTTTTTGTTCTTTCCCTGTATATTTTTGTACATAGGTTTCCGTATGTTTTTCCCAACCACGAGTATAGTTTTTTTCTTCCTTTTATATAACCTAGATTTGTTGGGTTATGTATCTATTATCCTTCCCAATGTTGAGCTCCCAATTTTTTCTGCCAATGTCATATCAAGTGCATTGTAATGCGTTGTTCCTCATAACACAATTATTTATAATTAATCTTTTCACATTCTATTATGCCCTTTGACCCTGTAAATCCAATCGGCATCTCTTAACGACAATATGTAAACGATTACGCTGATCCAAGAAAGCCTCTACCCTCTGTTTACTATGAATACATGGCACAGCTGTCAGGACAACTTAAAGGAAGCAAGGACAGATGTGAGATCACGGGATCACGGTATGCACTTCCTTCCACGTATACCCATTCAACTGACAGGAAGTCGGAGGCTTATAAATAATA
This sequence comes from Araneus ventricosus, assembly GCA_013235015.1. Lineage (NCBI taxonomy): Eukaryota > Metazoa > Arthropoda > Arachnida > Araneae > Araneidae > Araneus > Araneus ventricosus. The sequence goes on from BGPR01002150.1 coordinate 160,005, forward strand.
ATAAGCTAATAAGCCATTAGCACTTTCTTGAAAAAAAATTTAATAATTAGAATCACTTGAAAAACTATATAGTTTGCAGTGATTACAGATGAAATTTGAACTAAATGCAGAGAAAAATTAAATAAGAAGACGTTACTTCAGCTGTTGGAGAAGTACTATTGTGTCACTAAATTGCCACAGCATTTATTTGTATCGTATAAATAATAATAAAACCTTCTAGGAAACGAAAACAGATATCGTGTTGCTTCAAAAGGAAGCTTAATATAACTAAACTAATCTAGACAAATAAAAGTGAAATTTTGGTGTTTAACTCAATTAATCTAATCGTTTATTTAGCAATTAATCACTTTCTGATACTCTTGTAAAAATTATCATCCAATCCGACCTCAGCGGGAAGTTCTTTACTCTAGTAAGCCATTCATATCTCTCTACTTGCTTTTGAATCGCACAGCCGTAAGATACAATCCCTAAATTTCTTTCGAGGCGGAAGCTTTCGAGTTAGTATGGCTCTACTCAGTTGTGCTTTAGAAACACTGAATAAGATGGAAATGTTCTATTAATTATTTTATACAAAATGCGTGTCATGAAAATAGATTATGCTCAGAAAGTAAAGATTATGTCTTTGTTTCTTTGCTTTTAGTCAAATTTTTATTTCTTTCATTCACTCATTTAATAGCGAAACAAATACATATAATATTCCATTAGCACGTACTTAAAAATACTTTTTATTTAAATAATTAGAAAGAGTGAAAAAGAATACCCGTGATCATACAGATGACATTTTAACTAAATTCAAACCAACATTAAATAAACAGACGTTACTTCAGCTGTAGGAGCAGTAATATTGTGTTACTAAAGTGTTACAGCGTTTATTTGAATCGTATAACAAATAATAAAAGCTTCCAGAAAAGAAAGAAAAGTGAAAGTCGAGTGTTTAAATCAAGTAATCTCATAGTTTATCATTCAGTTAATTATTTTCTGATACTCCTGAGAAAATAATTCTTTTATACTAATAAGTATAGCAATATATTTACAAATGAAAGTACTCAATTGAAAGAAAATGTCAACCGGGAAGTCATAAAATATTGTGTTTGAATTTCGAATATTATGCAGAATATTACCATAGTTGTTAAACAACTGTTGCAGTTTCACCGTTGATGTTACAAAGAAATTTCACATAATGATGTTTCTGCTCTGTTATTTGTGTTATAGAAAATTTTAATTAATTTCCGTGAACGAAGGATTTGAAAAAAAATATTAAATCATATAGTTTAGAAAATTGGTACACATGTTGGTGGTGGTGGTGGGTCTCCTAATGAACATACTATCAGTCCCTGTCCTGGGAGAGCAGCTCGCGCCCCTATCTTGTATTTCCCCTTTTTTAATTTCCCTTGAATATCTCGAAAACATTTACACTCTTCAAAATACAATTGAATTAACAAATTAAACAGCAATAAAAGTCCCTACACATACATTCTTCTATTGTTCTTATATCCTTAATAGTTTATTAGATAAATGAGTCTGAAAGTCTGCCGCCATCTTTGATTTTTTCCTCATTTTTAGTTTTTATTTAAAGTTTCAAAAACTCTTCAATTTTCAAATTACATGGGATTTAACAAATTAAAGCTTACGATAACTTATAAATGTGTGTTTTTAATTTTTAAAACTGTTTTTGAGATAATTGTTCTGAATTTGTATGAAATTGCATAAAGAAAATTTTGTTGATAGTACAGTCAACAGTATTAAAACAAACATTAAATCGCATAGTTTTGAAAATTGTTCGATAGGCTCGGAAGGGGTTCCTGATCACCATACTAAAAGTACTTGGTCCTAGGGGAATAGAGCGACACCATTTAGGTTTTCATTTCCTCCTTTAGGGTTTTATTAATATCTTGAAAACTAATACATTTTGAAATCATACTTGATACATCAAATACAAGTTAAAGAGCTTGAAATTGCCTACATGCATTTAATTTTCTTTTAGCTTTTATAATTTAACATTTAATGAGACTTAAACTTCTAAACTAGACTAAAATTAAATTATATGTAATTTGAAAATTGAAATGTTTTCGAGATTTTTAAGAAAAACTAAAAATTGGGGTTGAAATTTAAGATGGCGGCTAAATCTACCTCCATTATTTTGAAGACTATCAAGGCTAGAATAAAATTGGAAGCATGCATTTGTATAGAATTTTAAGCTCTTTAATGTTTCAAATCAAGTGTAATTTTAAAATTGAAGAGTTTTCGAGATATTCAAGAAAAAAAATGAAAAGATTGAGGGTGACGAAATGCAAGATGACCCCAGCATCGGGGACTTTTAGTATGTTCAACAGAAGCACCTCAGGAACATGTGTACTAATTTCCAAAACTATAAGATTTAAATTTTTTTTCAAATCCTTCGTTGACTGGACTACTGCCTGTACATCTCTTACTTCTTGATTCACCTTCCAAATTTTTTTCGCGTTTTTACCAACTTTTAGTGTTTTCATTGATGTTAAAACTCTGAAAGTATTTAAGGAAGAAAATAAAATAGAAAACGGGCATGAAAATTTCTAAATAATTTCTGGGGCTGCTGCATCTATGCAGCCGTAATGTATGAGCCGCCACTGGCAATAGCATAAACTAGAGAGGCATATCTATGTAAAAAGTTTTTTGTTTAAAATTTGTGACATAACTGACTTCAATGCACCAAATGAAATACCACCTATTGCTCTATTTTTGAATTACAACTTATCATTAAACCATGTGAGAGTACCATATTAATAGAACCAATTTGAATGTTTTTTTTTAAATGCGACGGAATGATTTCTTTAGCATGGAATCTCGTATTTATTCACCTATAATCAGTCAAACACGTTTTAAGATCGTGCAGGATTTAAAAAAGATGATAGTTCAATAATTCCAATTACAATTTCAACAAAATTTCTGTCAAAAATATATTCAGAAATGTTTTATCAAGGTTGTGGTGCATTTTTTTAAGTGTGCTCAAGATAATTGCGACCTTAAAATAAAATTTCAGTTCAGTGAAATACAGAACGATTCAAAATTCAACATACTTACTGTTAAGGGATGTAGGAAGAACGAAAACAAGCCAGAAGGAAGATATGAACTTTGAAAAGTAGAGGATACCTGAAACTGCAGAAATCGCAAGTCAATTAAAGATAAAAACGCTTTATTTTCTGACACTTTTTACTTGCACAGTGCAAGCACATGTCCATTTTCATATCAGTTGCTCCAAATACTAATCATTCACACATATTCAAATTTCAATAGAGGCGCATGAATTGGTGAGCAGCTACGAAGATATCTGGCATTTTGCTGGCATTTGCATCGGCAATGGGGATTGTTCCTACCAGTTCGATTTATCCATCACAACCGCATTTTAAAGCAATACATTTATTTATTTATTTACGACCCTCCCCGACCAAGCCTACCCAAGAGGGTGTAAGGCATTCTTTAAAGCGATACATGTTCTCCGAGCGCTGTTAGAAATTTTGAGCTCCAACTGCTAATGGTATTGGAGGGAATCCTCTACCTTACCAATTTGAAGTTTCCGTTCACTCACAATTTCTACTTCATTTTGGCTTGTTTTTGTGTTTCCTACCTATTATATGATGTTCTGCACTGAATTTTGAATCACCCTGCATAAAGTATTTTAGTAAAAGATAGAGATAAGGAGCCATGACTCATTAAATACAAATGAACTATTTATTGTAATAGAGAAAGTAGTTTGAATTGTGAACTCAGTAGTAACTTATTACTTTGAGGGTCAGAAACAGTAAAGGGTGTTTATATCATATGGAATTGGTTTTTTCACAATTTTGTATCAGCTTATTTGACATCTAAAAAGTGAACATGCTTTGGTTTCGGAAAATATTCTGTAATTTCAATAAAATTTGATTAATTTATAAATGTAAATTGCAAAACTTATATTTTTTTCTTCACAAAATTACTCACTATAAACTGCAGGGACTTATATCCCAAAGAGATCACGACTGGTGGGAAAAAAAGTATGAAAAAAGGCTACGAGGATAATAACATTTCTTTAAAATAAAACTCTTTTTCTTGGATTTCTAGTGAACTGTATTTATAGTTCAAACTATTAAAAATGTTGTGGCGCTGAAAAAAAACGCGTCTTGAACGTAACTCTTAATCGACAGGAAAGTTGACGAGAACAATTTTAGTGAAAAATGAAATTGCGAAAACAATTTTATTCTTCAACGATTCACATTTTGTTCTGTGTAAAAATTCAACTATGAAACTATAAAAAAAATATTTTTTGATGTATTTGAAATATATTTTCATTTTTTACGCCTTTATTTTTTGCAACTTGAATCCATTTAATATGACTCATAAAATGCTTGGATCGATGTATACGAAAAGATAACACTGTTTTATATCAGAAAATCCAAGACGTGGCTTAAGTTCTAAATAAAACATCTAATCGCCTGTCTTCTGCTTCACTGAAATGAAATATTCCTGATATCTCGTCCATGTTCAGTATGATTTTGCTACATAGTTTCGCATTTGAATAGATGCAATTAGATTTATCATATATAAATAATGTTTATTTGAAATGTTCAATTTCACTCCAAAGAGAAACAACAGAAAACTGTATTATGTGTAACCTATTTGAAGCTTAGTGCTAACAACCTATACAGGGTTAGCCTAAATGATTCATCGGATTTCAAAGGACTGTTTATTTACAAGTATACGACGTACAAAGACGGGTGATAAATGAAAAGATACTTACACTAACCATGTGTCTGGCACATACTGCAAATGACCAGGTGCATCTTTTGCGTATTTGCGTAGGAATGCACGCTGAACGCTCGTAACCGAAGAACACTTCGCATATTGTAACACACAAAAACTGTTCTCCTGCATTGCCACGATCTTGTACAGTGCCGCTACAAGCCTGCCATCTAGCGGGCACGCGATCCACGGGGCGGGATTTTAAACTTGGGGAGTGTATGTATCTTGTCATGTATCACCCGTTTTGTAGGTTGTATACTCTCAATACACAGTGTTTTGAATCCCGATGAAGCATTTAAGCTAACTCTGTACTGTTAGAAAATTAAAAGGGATGAAATTTTGGATTTAAAGGAATAGAAGTGGCTAAGTAAACATAATCTGCACCTGGTATAAGTTCATAACCTTCTTTACAAATCCAGTATAACCCCGCTTAACAGAACTAAAGAAGGGGTGGGCGTTTCGGCTAATGATTTTTTCGTTTAATTGGACATATATAAATGTTTTACATCTTATTACAGTACGTAATTCTGTAATGTTTTGAGTGTAGCACAAATTCAAACTCTCTTTGAATATTACACTCATGTTCTTTATTACACCCTCCGTCGAGTTCAATATTCGCAACAGAGAATTCTTGCTTAATGCTTCTGACAGGTAAAAACAATACCTTAATTAATGTTATTAATACCCAATAATTTTAGTTTTAGCATTCTAAAATTAATCACTGATCTTCTTGGAGAGGCTTTAACGGAGAAAGTGGAGGTGTCGTTGAAAAAAAAAGTCTAATCTTCGCGATTATTTCCGTTCAGTACAGTGCATGCTTTTTGGATTTGAGATTTCAGACGCATTTCAGATAAGTCAGGTTTCTGGTAACCTTAGTATGGTTAACCGTGGCTTTACGATATTAGCTGGAGAATTTCCTCTTCACATTTTCTCATATTTCCAGAACATAAGCAAGTGTTGTGTTTAGCTTGATCATATATTAAAGAGAATACATAATGCGTTTTGGCCCTCTTATCGTAAACCGATTGAGTCCAAAACTTGATATATATAAATAATTTTGGAGAAAAGATCATATGTTGAATTTCATCCATCTAGCCTGTTGCATTTTCAGATAGAATAGATTGCCCGACAGTCACCCAACCAATTCACGGATTTTATCCAGATCTACAATTTTTTTTGACAAAACCGTACCGAAATTTTCTATCTATCATCAAGGAAATTAAATTAACCTAAAACTTTCTAGTAATATAGAATTTCATATGTTATATTTACAGATTAATCATTTAATATTTTTCGCGCTATTTACATTAAAGGACAGGCTGTTTTTCTTTGCTATTTAATGTTAACAATTATGCGCATTTTTTTATTCAAAGGCGTACATGTTAGCTTAATCTCCTTAAATTGAGACTGAGCGGAAGTGCTCAGAATTGACAGTGAAAACGTAACACAAATCAATCTTCGATTAATCTATAGAATGTTAGAACCTTAATATACAAAAAAATTCTAATTCATATTTGACAAATGCAGATGTTATATTTACAGATTAATCATTCAATATTTTTCACACTATATGCATTAAAGACATTCTATTTTCTTTGCTATTTAATGTTAACAATCATGCGCATTTTTTTATTCAAATGCGTGTACATCAGCTTAATCTCCTTATATTGAGACTGAGCGGAAGTGCTGAAGAATTAGTGAACACTAACACAAATCAATCTTCGATTAATCTATGGAATGTTAGAACATTAATATAAACAAAATTTCCGATTCATATTCGACAAATGTATATTCTGATTCATATTCTACATTCATATGAGACGTAAAACCATCGATTATACGTCTTTCAAGGAACTGACGTGGAACGACGTATAAATGAAAAAACATATAATGGAAATTTTAGTAAACAACATTGATTATCACAAATTTAATGCTACTAAAGCACATTCATTTAAAAGCAATAATTTTATAGTTTATCAAGATATTTCTAGCATAATACCCTACATAGTGAGGAAATCAATAAATAAAATACAAAATTCAATATTTATCTTAAAAGTGAGAAAATCCATATTTTTATTGCATATATTGAGTACTAATTATACATATCTTATTCTATTTATGTGCAAGCAGGTAGGCATTTAATTAAGAAAATTTGCGATCTTCGCCTGTCGCGCTGAGTGTCTGTGAGTATTAAGTACGTCATTATAAATCGAATTAGTTCATTGAATTTTTTTTCACTAATATTTTGACGAAAGAAATAAGTTCGAAGTTTTTTATTGGCGTCTATTGCGCCTTTAAGTAAAGGTGGAATAAATTCTTCATCATTGCTTAACCCTTTGAGTCCTAAGAGCCTTGGAATTCTGGGACCTAAAAAACTGAAACGCCCGAATTATTCTTCCGAAGGTAAGAGAAATTCCCTAACCCCCACAAAAAGGTTTATTCTTAAGGGATTCATATTCAAAAGAGGACTCCGCTTAGCCAATGGACGATTTGTATAAGGAAATAGGTTTGCCTCTTCCTTCCTTAAGGGTCTGCCACTCCAACGAACAATGCATGCACTTCGCGTATCCAGTCAGTGGAACAGGGAAACTCGAGGGATTCGGACGATTGTCGTACTTTGGTTGAACGGGCGTTTCGGGCGCTTCAGTATTGGAAGAGTTAAATAACTACTAAAATACTTGTATTCTTTTGTTCATCAATTCATCAATTGTGAATGATTTGGAAGTCATGATATCTTTATCACAGTTCACATACTAGAAATCAGGAGATTTTTACATTTTAGAACAGGGAAGAACGACGCATAACCCTCTTACAATAACCCGGACAGTCTAAAAATTTCCCCTTAACAACGACGAAGGCCAGTCTGAAGCGGTTGGCTTCTTTTGAGGGGAGATAAGGTTGTGAGATCACTTCGGAGATAAGCACAGTAGGGGGTCCAATTATCCTTGCCAACCACAGCCCATTTCTGTGCGCCTTAAGGGAAGGTTATAACAAGGGGGGAAATGACAACCCAAGTTGGAAGAGTCCAATTCATGTCGTATATTTCCAAAAAGGACCGGTTTTAAAGGGGCTAGCAGTAAAAAGTGTCCTTGGTATTAAAAGGATAAACGAAGCACTTACTTATTAAGATGAAAACGAATGAATAGGCTGTGATAGACGTAAAAAAGATCAACGTATAAGCGGCGCTTTACTGAATATAGAAATGTATATGATTATATAATTAAATCTGCATACTGTTTGTGTTTTTTTGGGGGAGGGCACGGGTTTTTCTTCCATTGTTTACACCTTCGCAAATCGGCTAAATGCTTAAAGTCGTTCGAAGGCATATACATTAGAAGAATGCTGTCAATTATTGTTCATGAACATTTTTTACTGCGCTTTCCAAGATGTCAAAGACAACGGTAGGCTGTAAGTATTTTCAAGAAAAAGGATATCGTGGAATCTATTTTAGAAATTGCATATGAAGGTTGCAGCGGAAGCCATCTAGCGAAGTCTTTCTACTTTCATTGTATTATGTATTTGATTTCTCACAACAACAAATAAAATCCTATTAACTTATCAAACAAATCTCTTTGATAAAGGGTGTTTTGAATTTTTGATTGAGAAAAGGAAAGAAACGAGGTTAATTGTGGAGCTCCTTGGTTTTCTTCCGACCAAAATCACGGAATAAATGGGATAGAAATTAATTAGTCCTGATGTGAATTTTTTTGGAATTTTTCATTTCTTATTTAAAAACTTTTCCTCAAGTTTTGTCTTCAAACTTTCAAACTCCTAATGTGTTTTTAAGGATTTGGTTCTTGTTATATTTAACTTTTTAATCCTTGCTTTTCTGGAATTGTCTTCTGATTTAATATTTTAAATTTAAAAAAAATAATGCTTTTGTATGATATTAATATGACAGTATACGACTTTTAGAATCCTAGTGGATCTTGTAATCCTTTTGTAATTGCGTGTTTTCGCTTTAAATTATTTATTTTTATTGCTTTCAGTTTTGAACTTCTATATTATGTGTATTCATCTATTTTTTTTTGTTCTAATGCGTTTTTTTAATATCTTATGTTTTGATGTTCTTTACATTCTGTGATTATAGTTATCTCTGTAGTGTTCTTTTCTTCAAATAAATAAATAAAAAATATTTTTAAAAGAGCGAGCTTTCACTAAGATTTCTTTTACTCTAGTAAGCAGAACCAGTTATCTAAGGAAAACGCGAAAATGATATCATTCTTTTGTGGATAGGCATTTGATGTACTTTTTGTTCAACAGGTTTAATTGATATGAATTTGACACCGCAACTTTTTCATTTAAAAAGTGAAAAATATGTCTATTTTTAACAGAAGTATTAAAAAATCAAATATCATATAACAATACAATCTTCCTTTCTGGCACACGCCCCGTTTATTTTTTCCTTAACGATAATAATCAATGAATAGACGGAGATGAGCTTCATTAAATGTTTAAGAGTTATTATTGATAACGCTAAAAAATAACTTATTAACTGTAAATCAGTACACACATCTTATTTTACAATTTTATGTACAAGGTAGAGAAAGATGTACTTATAGCAATCGCGAAAAACTACGAAATAGTCATTTTGATGTGTTTGCACTATCCATTCCTCCTTGAGACATCCCCTCCTCTAAAACAGACAATTTGTGAATAACATATATCTGCCTAAGACACCATAACGTTGATTTTGACACCAAATCTTCGCCCGCCTAGGTTTCTCTTACTTGCAGATTCATTTTCTGTCTTCTTTTCACCATTTGAATACTAATTATTTTCCGGCTACCATGGATTACCAAATTCCTATAGTAAGAAAGTAAGCAAAAAAAAAAAAATACAAAACGAGTATACAAGTTTAAATAAAAATACATGGAGTGTTGTATCTCTGCATGAGAAATACCGCCGATATAAACAGAATAAACTACATACGATGTCTATGGAAACACATTCTGGGTTCACCCTTCTTCGGGCTCGATATAACACTTTCGGAATCAACTCATCTATGAGGTTAAAGAATTAAATGTTTGCTTAGGCTCGAGGAAAAGCTTGGAAAACTGTTATCTTTACTCATACGAAGCTGTTTGCTCTTTCAAATAAATTATCTGTATTTCCTTGTAATTTCAAAATTTTTGCAAAACCGTTCTGGAATTCGAAACACAATTTGAAATAAATATCACTTATAAACTCATAACAGAGATATTCAGTATGTTGTCTATTTAATTGACATTCATAATAATTCTTCTAAGACTAAACAAACATTTATTAGAACATTAAAAGACAACTATTACATTCCGTATCTGCGTACATCGTAACTTCGTTCAACCGTACTCGTACTCATATCTTATTTTAAATCAAATTCAAAGTAAGTCAACATCTGAATGTTTGCACTTATCTGGTACCATACACTGGTATAACAATAAATATATTAAAGTCATGCTTTTGTCAGGCATAAATATTAAATATGGTTATAAGTAGTATGAAGAATATCACCGTTGGCCACATTTGCACAGCCGGGGGAAAAAAGTACCCACCCAGCGTTATTCCGCCGCTAATCATTTTATCTTAAAACAAAATGTACCAATTTTCATGAAATAACGTCTACTAACAGATTTCATGTCTAAAAAGTTCAAAAGGGGTCTTCTACATATTTATAATTGCAGTAACTTCAAAATTTCCAATGCAAACACATATTGTCCTTACAATATTTCGAATCTAGATAAAACTTTACGCTGTAATACCAATTTCCATCATCCCAGCATTTTTGGTTTCGGAATTTTAAGCAAATGACATTTTGAGTTTCTAATGCTAAAGTAAAATTTTGAATTTTTACTGATATCTTCAGAAATAATGTAACTATTTACCTATAATTTTTTTATGCATTAGTATGAATTATTCTGCACATTTTACTTTTACTTTATATTTTAACTAATTTTGAGTACATGGAATTTTTTTTATCAAAATTGATGTTAAAACATTTTTGTACAGTACTTTTAACAGTAATCGAAGCAGGTATCTATTTAATAAGCATTTGCAAAATTTCAGTATATTCGCAAAAGAAGTTTTGAAGTTGCATTAAATTTTCACTGTAAAACCATAGAATTAAGGGGGCGTCTTATATTTCGAAAACGTTTATAATTTACCACTTTATTTTTCAAAATTAAGTGTATAAAGATTTTAGCTATTTATATATAATATTAAAACTTTATAGTTTAAAGTGCAGTAATATTAAACGATTTATTTTTTTACATATCAATTTTTACTGATTGTAAAATGTCGATCTTTACTATGAAATTAACATTTAAAGTGAGAAATAATTTAGAATGCTAATACCGACATTTAAAGGCAAGCAAAGAACTTTAGTAAGTAAATGTGGAGACGACCCCTTTTTATGTCGAGAACACAAAATGTCTAATATCTTCCAATCTATTAATAATATATTAACAAAAATTTATATCCTGGAGCACTGTTTCATGAGAAATTTACTTATGGCATAAAAAAAAGGTTGCCTTTGAGCATTTTGAAGTTAGTGCCATTTTAATATGTAGTTGACCCCTTAAAAGATCTTCAACCTTAGAATCTTTTAGTATGCGTTATTTCCTGTAGAACGATATATTTAGTTTTAAGAATGTCGGCAGAATAATGCTGAGTGGATACTTTTTTTTCCACGACTGTAAATTTCCCAGCTAAAAAAAATCTGCAGAAAATCTGAAGGTATTTGGAACATGTTTTCTTCAGATTTTCTGCAGAAAAAAATGCAGAATATCTGAAGAAAACTATGTTAAATACCTTCAGATTTTCTGCAGAAAAAAATATGTTCCAAATACCTGCAGATTTTTCCACAGTCAAGGTTTAATTATTAATTTCAATTATAAATAAACTTACTTAAACGATTTGGAATGTGACGAAACTTCAAGCTCTTGTCTGGGATTCGAACCCGCGATCCTATAAGCAGGCGCGCTACAGGCAAGTGCCCTAGCCACAGGGCCAAGTCGGCATACGCGAGGTGGGATAAATTAATCTATTTAAGTTATAGCATCACCATGGCTCTCGTGGCGCCATCTAGTGGTGCAAAAATCAACCAAGGTCAGAATATTTGTTTCAAAAGTCGTAGAGATGTGTAACAGATGAGATTAGTAATATTTTTGTTCAATAATTTAGATTCTCAGTTTCAATAAATTCATTTTCACCTTCTATATTTCTGGGAAGCCTTCTCTCCATCCAAAGGGCGAAAGCTCCACTTTTCCTTTCTTTTTCGAGGAAAATAGCTAGTCAGAAAGACAGTTCGAAAACTAATTGGAAATTAATTCAATTATGGGGTAAAAGTTTAAAATGGTAAAACCTCAAATATTTATTTTAAAGATTAATTTAGTATTCATTTTTTCAGTGGCATATTTAAAAAATTTAGTCCTAAGACATTTTTCCATTGGGAAATTTTTTCAAACTCCTGTCTGCTGTAGAATTAAACAATAATGATAATTACATTCTAATTTTGTTTTATATCCATTGGAAAATAGAGCTGCAATATTAGAGAATATGGTGCAAAATATGTATTTAGAGAAATGCAGATATTATGAAAATGCAGTTAAATCTTCAAAAAATTTTGTGAAAATATGCTAAATAACTGCAAATTGAATTAAAGACAAAATGCAAAGTCTTACAAAATCTAAAGGATATTTAAAGAAAAAAATATAAATAAATTTTTTGCAGATTTTATGCAGATTAAATTGAAGAAAAAATGCAGATTTTTTGTTGTCTTACAAAATCTGCAGAATATTTAGAGAAAAAAATTTGCAGATTTTATGCAGATTAAATTGAAGGAAAAATGCAGATATTTTGTTGTGTTTTAAAATCTGCAGAATATTTAGAGAAAAATATAATAAGAAATATTTTTGCACATTTTATGCAGATTAAATTGAAGGAAAAATTTTTCTGCATTTTTTCTTCAATTTAATTATGCATTTTTTATGCATTAATGCATTTTTTCCAAAATATCTGCAGAATATTTAGAGAAAAATGAAATAAGAAAATTTTCTCTGCAGATTAGTTTGAAGAAAAAATGTAGATTTTTTTTGTCTTCAAAAAATCTGCAGAATATTTAGAGAAAAATATAAGAAGAAAATTTTCTGCAGATTTTCTGCAGATTAGTTTCAAGAAAAAATGTAGATTTTTTTGTCTTCAAAAAATCTGCAGAATATTTAGAGAAAAATATAAGAAGAAAATTTTCTGCAGATTTTCTGCAGATTAATTTGAAGAAAAAATGCAGATTTTTTCTGTCTTCAAAAAATCTGCAGAAATCTTTAAGAAATCTTCAAAAAAAGAAATTTTCTGCAGATTTTTTTAGCTGGGTTCTTGCCACATTGCCAAAATTTATCAAATACACAACCCCAGATTTGGCAGAAGTGTAATCCAAAATCAGCTGGGGTTTTCCTTTGTCTCATTATTCGGGATACTTGAAATTACCAGCACATTTTCCTCTTTACTTGGCCAGCAGTGATTCGACATTTTTTACGTAATATACTGTAAATACGGATAAATATAATCAAATTAGGAGTTGAATACACTGGGCAACAAAAAAAAAATTTTTTCCTGTTGCTCGAGAAAAAAAAAGGGTTTTACCCATGTATTTTTGTACCCTGATTTCAAATCTGTTAACCGTTTTTACAATCACCCATAGTTTTTGAGCAACGTAGTAACTCTTATTATATACATTAGGAAATCGTATTCAGCTTGCAATATTTACACAGGCATATTAAAATGTTTCAAACCTTCACTTTCTTGCGTACTTGGCCTGTCGACTGTGCTTGGCTTGAGGAATATTCATTTTCAATGTCCAATAATAGTCGGCTAACATTTTGGGATTCCATTTCCCTCGGTAACGGGCTCCCACATTCGAGATATCCTGACAGAACCGTTCACCATGCTCGTCGCTTACTGAAGGTTTTGGACCAAGGTTTTTTTTACCAAGGTTTTCAGGAAAGAATTCTAAGTGGGAGTGCAAGAAATGGACTTTCAACGACATGCTGCATCCCATGGTTTTGTAAGCCTTTAAGCAAGTTATTGACGATTTGCCTGTAGTTTTCAGCTTTGTGATTTCCGAGGAAGTTTTTTTGCTAACTCCTTAAGCGATGTCCATGCTGCGGCTTCCTTCTTAGTCAGTTTTCTCTCAAACACCGGATCCTTTATTAGTTGTCTAATTTTAGGCCCAACAAATATGACTTCCCTAATTTTTGCTTCACTCACTTTTGGAAACTTCAGACGTAAGTACTAAAATCCACTTCTTCCACAGTACATCGCTTTCATAAAATTCTTCATCAAACCTAATTTGATGTGCAATGGAGGCAAGAGAATTTCTTCTGAGGCAACTAGTAGTTCGTTATCTACATTCTTCACAACGGGTATGAGGAACTGCCCCTTGGGCCACACCTTCTTGATGTAGTGCTTTTTTTCTGTCCCTGCTGTCAAACTGGCCCAGAAAGCAACAAAACTTTGTGTAGCCACCTTGCTATCCAACTAAGACAGCAATCACTTTCAAGTTGGCGCAGATATGCCAGGAATACTTGCTGTACTCAATACTGGACGACATATGCTTCAAGGTTTCGTATGTTTCTTTCAGGCGAACAGCATATGCTACAGGAATCGAAGGATGCTTGTTACCATTGTGTAACAGGACTGCTTTTAAGCTGACCTTTGAAGTGTCTATAAACAAACGTCATTCTTGAGGGATATGTTGTAGCCCTAGAGCCTTAAACAACGAATCAATATCATTACAAAATATCACATCACCATCTTGGCAAAAGCTTCCACGTGCTGCTAAATAGAAACATCTGTCCTTACAAAGTTACTCATACATTGAATCGTATTTGCGTTGCAGGATTCTCGATCCAAAAGCACCTGTTATAATTTTTCACTTACAGCTTTTTCATTATGAAGATTATATTTTTAAGAGCATTTCAAACCCAAATATTATATTCTTGGCCGGCAATTAATTTTTTCTGAAAGTATTTTTGTCACACGATCCGACATATTTCAATGACATTTTCTATGTACATGTAAGCAATTACGAGTAGTGCTGCTGAAAAACAGTATGTTATAGAGGTTTTTCGAGATTATATTCGGGTTCAGTGACCATATAAACACCATTATCAGTTAAAATCTCAAAGGCAACAAAAAATATCCTATCTACGACATTGATTCAAATAAAAGAAATGAGTGGACAGAGGTTTTGTTGCGAGTTCATGTTGCATAAAATTGGAGGGTGATAGACAAATTCTGACTGGTTTTTCGAATTCAGAGCGTGAAAGTACATAAGAATTAGCTAAAATCATACGGGCAACAAAATGGTTGTTGTCCAGTGATATCTAAAAAGACGAAAATTAATAGAAGCAATTTAATTGGTGCGAGCAAGTGCAGCATCATCCAGGAAAATACAAAGAAATAAATACTAATAAAGGAAATTTTTAATCGTGGAAGAGTTAAAAATATAAAAATAATAGCCGAGAAAGATAAGAAGTAAGAATCCGGTGGATGACTTCATCAGAGGCCAGTCATCCATGCAGATTCAGAACTAGAATAGGTTTTCTGTAGAGGAAAAAGACTTTAGGTCTGAATTTATTATTAATTTCCTCTAAGGCCTGAACCTATTCCGGAATATATTGGAAAGAAAAACATTTATCCACAAAAAAGAAATTAAAAGCAGTCTTTTGCACAAAGTATGAAAAGATGGGTTTAGAATCTTATCTCTTATAAAAGTTGTGGAGTGGAACAAAGAAAGGAAACATCACATTAGGAGCTGCGACATGATATACGATCTATTGCAGCTGTTGAAAACGAAATATTGAGAAAAAATTGAAAATTTGGAAATCAAAAATACATAAGTAATCGGGGGCAACTTTTCCTACCAGATTAAGGTATCCCTCACCTACCACAATAGAGCACTGGAGAAAAAACCACGATAGTCTTGTGTGATTTGCAGGGGGCCAGGAAGCTACTAAAGGTCTCGCGCCTTTCTCGGTATAACCCGAACATAGACACAAAAAAATATGGGTGCTTCATCTCACAGATTAAATTCGCCGGATCAAAGATTAAAATTTCCGACACAACATAAAATACTTCAGTGTATCAACTGAAAGGTCATCAATTGATTTCTGTATTCAAAACTTACAATTAAGCGGCTTGAGAGTAACTACTGTTGGAAAATAATTTAATTAAGTTTTTAAAATGCGACGAAATTGTTTGGATATTTCTCAATTATTCTTTGATAATCAGCCGAGCACGGTTCAATAATGTGCTAGCTTGCAAAAAATAGCTGAATTTCAATTCACACTGTTCAATCAAGTTTCTGTCAAAAGTATGTTCATAAATATTTTATGAAAGTAGTGGTTTATTTTTTGTTATTTTGATCAAAATAACAGTGATCTTTAAATGAAATTTCAGTTTATTGTTGTACAGAGAGTTTCAATATTCATAGTACGTACTATTAGGGGCTGTACAAAGCGAAAAACAATCCAGAAGCACATAAAAATATTTTATAGGTAAAGGTAAAGGATATATGAAGCTGCAAAAACGACAAGTTAATAAAGAATAGCAACGAGTCATTTGGTAACCCATCACACTTTCACAATGCAAGAGCATTTTCAGTTGCACATCAACTGCTCAAAGAACTAATCATTGGCACATATGCACACTTCAAAAGTGCATGAATAAGTGAATCTTTACGAACATATCCGACATTTCGCTGACATTTGCATCGGAGATGGAGATTCTCACTACCAGGTCGGTATGTCTGGTATATATGCACTTACTAGCTGATATATACCCGGTGTTGCACGGGATAAAAATATTTTCAAGTCCAAGGACTCATAACACTTTAAATTTAATAAAAGAGTTTTTCGTGGAAGCGTCTTTCGTTGATTTTCGTTATTCAACTGACCCTTTGGAAAGCCCACCAGTAGGTGTTTCACCTCAGCAGTGAAACACCCTTCTTCTTTTTCTCTCCTTAGTTTGAATCACTTGGAAGAATCTCGTAGTCCTTCGTACTCTATTTTCCCCTCCCCATCATTGCTATGGCAAGAGCAGAAACTCTTTCATATCTTTTTTTGCCATTTTCTGGACTACAATTATCTTCTCTTTAGTGTTTTTGCCACTGACCAGAAAAAATCGCATAGGGTTCTTTCTTTTTCTCCTTAGGCCCTCTGCCTCCGGTAGGAAGTGGCTCAACAATCTTGAAGGATTTTACACACTCATTGCGGTCATTAAAAATGTGTAAAATTAAATGAAGAATCGCCGAAAGTGAGTAATTAACATCATTGTTTTGTGATGCAATCATATTGAAAGTGGTAAATGCTATGTAATAAAAGCTAAATAAAATTTCTGCATTTCTATTAACATTCAAAGAAAACAATATTTTTATCAAAACTTTCACAATGGTAAAAATACCGGAATGAGGGATTTGATAAAATGATCAATGGTTTGAATTTAATTACGGCAACAGAAAACATTGTTACAAATTGTGTATGAAATAAATTTGAAATGTTTATTAAATTAAGGAAAAGAACACATAAAATTTAAATTGAAATCATTAAAAGATAATTTTCCTCTCTTTAAGATGGTATGTATTTAATTGGTTTCAATGAAAGACGTCACTAAGGTGTCGTAAGAAACGCATAACATAAATCAACTATTTATATTTATGGAAAACTTAGCCTTTTCCAAGTCAGTCGCAAGAATCAGTAAGGAATTAAAATTGTTTCAATAAAAGACGTAACTATGTTGTCGTAGGTAACACGAAGAAGAAAAAATAAAATATTTCCAGTTTTACGAAATGCAGTTTGAAACGACGTGTTAAGTGGTCAACTCTGTAGCGTCTTATCCCACCTTACTGATTCTCATCTTAAGTCTTAGGATGAGAATCAGTAAGGGTCACTTATTTAAATTGTTTTATGAAAGGTGTAACTAAAATCCCAGAAGACACTCCATGTCCAAATAATATATTTTTAATTATACGAAACAAAATTCAGGATACTGCCTCGAGTGATAGACTCAGTAGAGGCTTATTACACTCAGGATGGGTATTATTAAGGGCTATTTATTTTAAAATGTTTCAATAAAAAGAGTCAATAAAATATCGTAAGTAACACCAAATATAAGTTAGCGACTTCTAGTTACATAAAATATAGTTTAAATCCAAGTCTTAAGTAATGTACTCAGTAGCGGCCTATTGTACTGAGGATCAGATTCAGTAAGAACTATTTATTTGAAATGTTTCAATGAAATACGTAACTAAAGTCTCCTAAAATTCAGCTAATTCAAATTTTCTTTTTAGGTTGTGCGAAAAGTAAGGTAACAAGAACTCTAACACATGCACAAATTCTCCGTGGGAATTAAATATTATTTCTACATATAATAGGCGATCACAGTATTCAAACGCCACCGGTAGATGGAGCTAAATTTGCAATACTTCTCCGAAATCTCTGTTCCAAGATGGCGGCGTCGACGGATACATGGTAGGCGATTGAATTGAGAAGTGCAATAAGTTTTCTGCGTTAAAAGAAAATATTCCCAGTTGAAATTCATCGTCAACTAGTATACGTTGACGGAGCGAGTGTAATGTCACTAAATCAGGTATGGAAACACGATTTTCTTTCACGAAAACAGATGTGCAGAACTGTTGAGCACGTCCAAAACAGAGGCATTGGAACACAGCCCGGATTTCGCACCAAGCGTTTTTCATCTCTTCGTAACGTTGAAGAAGCACCTGGCAAGTCGCCATTTCATAACCGATGCTAAAGTTCCTGTAAGCCCTTTGACCCTGGACCTTGATTTCTTCTATGCCGGTTTAGATAGACTAGTGTACCGATGGCACAAATGCGTCTACAACCGTGGTGAATATGTGGAAAAGTTATATGTACCAGTACTCATTTACCTTTGTCTATCTCTTTTATTGCGTGAAAATACACCTTTTCTATCAGAGGACTTGTTACCTTACTTTTTGCACTTCCATCGTATGTCTATAAAACGCACTTCGAAAGCAGTTTTTATTATTAAATGGAATACTGATAATATAATACACTGAAGGTGAGCATTTGTAAGATATTGTAATAATAGAATTAACTGATCAACCATAAACCTAAAGACGTGAAATGAATTATTTCTCTCTTCAGGAAACGTAGTTCAGACAGAATGAGTGTTTTCCCTCGCTTATCTCGTTTGGCACATTTCAGGTCTCTAACAATGGTTAGGAAATCGTCTTGCGTTTTCTACCTCTACCTTATGACGGATTAGGTTCAAAATTTTTTTATTCATCTATTCTAAAGGGCCTCATTGGGTCTGTTGACCTTAACTTAATTATCGCTAACAAATATGTAATATAATTTTTAATGGCCATGGCCCATTTGTTTCAGATTTATATCGTTTCAAATTAGCCAGAACACCAAATTGTAACTGCGGTTTACACGGTGATGTTGACCACTATGTTTTTGACTGTACTTTCACAAAAAAATTCCACATAAATAGAGCTAAAGATGCAAACAAAACCACAAGGTTTAAAATTATAATTAATAACAAATTTGGACTAGTCACACATACTGTAATGTGTCTAATCTCAGAAATTTTAGTTTCTCTTTTATTTCCTGTTTAAATATTTGATGTTTGATGAACTTTTTGTCACTTTCTTTGTCTTCTCTTTAAGTTGTTCAGAACTTTTGTTTTTGTTGTTGCTCTTTTGCATGCAGTGTAATACATTTTTGTTGTGATGTTCAGATTTGGACTAGTCGCACATGCGGTAATGTGTCTAATCTCATAAATTTTGGCTTCTCTTTTATTTCCTGTTTAAATATTTGATGTTTCATGAAATTTTGTCAATTAAAAATTATCTAAGGTAATCGCGAAAATGATTCTTTTGTGAAAAGGCTTTTGAAATTTTTTGAAGAAATTGTTCTGAAACGAGTTTCACTCTTTTGAATCTGAAACTAAAATTTTTCCATAATCCATATTTTGTTGTTTAAAAAGGCAAAAAGATTTCTATTTTTAACAGCAATTTCAAAAAATTAATTATGATATGATAATTTAATCTTCATTTCATGCACACGTGCCATTTACTCTTTCCTTTACGAAAATAATGATGAATAGACTACGAAGAACTTCATGAAACGTTTAAGACTTTTCATTTACATTGCTAGAAAATTTCTTAACAGTTGTAAATTGTTACGAATATCTATCTTTACTTTCTCGCACACAAAATAGAGAAAGAGGATATAAAGTTATCGTCAAAAAATTATACTTTTGATGTCTCCCCGAAATAAAGACCTTCATCACCACTCTGCCTCTTAAAAATTACGTTTGACTGACTGCAATTCGATTGATTGTTCCCGCACCTGAAATCACAAACTGACCAGTTCGGACTGGACATATGTGGAAGAGATGCAACAGGCACCCCAAAAGCATCAGGTTCACGCCGATTTCTTCGACCGCTTGTTCCTCCTTATCCGTCTCTCTGCTAATTTTTAACACAATTTGCATGACCTATAAGGCCTTTAACATAGATTTGCACTATAATCTTTGATCACATAAATTAAGTATTAATAGTAGTGATAAACTAAAAAATATAGCAATAACATTATAACAATAATATAGATATATTCTACCGTCAGTCTGCCTTTTGGATGCTTACGTCCAATGGGAAATACAAATGTAGGTAAGTTTCTCAAAAAATTCCGCCCAGAAACGCCTGTGGATCATATATCAGGAACCTCTGGTTCCTCATGCATTTGAACGAAAATAACCCATTAGCTTTTAGCGTCCTATTTATAGGACAGTTACATTTCTCTTCCGTGGATAAGCCGAATGCATTCTTGCTTTGTCAATGAAGTCAATAGGTAGTGACAAACTCCAAAACAGTTTCCAACATAGTCAGCCAGATTTGGAAGGCAAAATTTTGTCATTTTGAATTTTTATATATATTTTTTTATTTGTTTTTAAGGTAATGAAAGGAATTAGGAAGTGATTCCTATTTTTTGTTGGTATATTTTATTTCAAAATTTTAAATATTCATGTGAACAAAAGCTTTTTAAAATATTTGTATCGATTTTTTTTATAATTTTCTGTAAAAAAAGAAACAAAAAATATTTTTCTCGGAATTTAATTTTACTATATAGTTTACTTAATCTTGGAGTTTTTTTAAAGAAAATATTAAAAGGGTTAATCTTCAACTTCTGGTGATGTATATTTTTTACAAAGAACCTTTGGCGTAAAGAAAATGCTACATTTCATATTTAACATGAGTCCTTGATTGATGGCTTCGTTAGATTTTATTTATAACAAAGACATAAAAATAATTAACTCAACCAATGACGAAAACAATCTGAGTCATTTAAAACCAGTCATTTAATGCAAGGGAAGGCGATAATATATTTCTTTTCTAATTTTTAGTAAATTTTTGTGATTTCGTTCATTCCAGAGAAAAATGTTAATGTTAGTTCTAGGCTAATTCTTTAATGTCATTTTTACGTAAAACAAATTTAAAAAATAATTATCATGCTGAAATTTTGGTGATGTTAAACGAAATCACGTGTGCTGCAGTTGCAAAAGAAATAGCGTTTTTTTAAAGGAGACCCAGGATGCTCCTTTACAAGCTAAGCATTAAAAATAAAACTTTTCGTTCTAATTTTTACTGTAATTTCTTCCACGGAGATTCACACTAACATATTTTCTATGAAATTACTTTTAAAAGAAACTAAGTTACAGAAATCATTAGACTTTTTCGCCAATATGCTCTGATTATACATAAAAGAAAAAAACTCTTTATTAATAATGAAATCAGTTAATGCATGAACAATGAGGAAAAAAATTTTAACCAAAGAGCAAATGTAGTGAAGCGTTTCCTTCCAAGTTTTACATAAAGCCTTTTAGCTTGAAAGTCATATTTTTTTCGTATTTATAAATGCGTAATCACTAACTCTATTTCTTTATCTCGCTTAGTTCCGAAAAAGGTAAACTTTTATTAGGAGCATTAAAATAATGTCTTGTAACCCTACCGTTGCCGGAAAAAAGAGGAAACGAAGAAATGGTTTCTGTTTTCTTGTTACTGTGTTTCCTAGTTCTCAAGAAGCAATTACATTTCCCATTAACTAAGCTTACATCTTCTGCTTTAGAAAAATAAATCCTCTTTAATAAGAGCCTAAATGGCATGCAAACTTGTTTTTATCCGTATTAATCATGGGATATGTTTTTTTCAAACGAGCAGACTTTCAGATATTTTTGTATTTGTGTATCGAGTGACTTATTTCTTAGTATTTTCTTTAAATCCGTTATCCTGAAAAAGATTCTATTTGGAATGTTCTTCCATAGATACGACTGTGTTTAAACAATATGAATAAAACTGCTGTAAGACTATCTTAATGATTTCCTGTAACTTGTTCCTCCGAAACAAGAAGGTGATTTCTCAACATTCTGAGAAAGATTGTTCCGATTTCTCATTACTTTAGATATAAGCTAAAAGAAACATTTTATTCTTATGATGAATTAAATATGATATGAAAAATTGTACATAATAGTATTCATTTTTAAAATTATTTAAGCAAATAAGGCATGTTTAACTCAATAATCGCTAAAATGCAAAAAATCTTTATAAGTAATTAATAAAAGTAGCGAAGTTAATTTTACAGTATTATAGAGCTTCCCTGATTTCTTCTCCTCTTTGGCATATATTTTTCAACAGTCATAAGAAAATTTTAAGAATTCCTTACTCGTTCCCACAAGAAGTCTCTTTCCACTCCTTACAGTTACCATGTTGATGATTACACAGGTCTGCAAATTTTCAGTGAACAAATATTTTTTGCAAAGTCGCAATTGACTTTTATGTTTCTTGGTATGCTAATGTCAAATATGTCATTCGTTTTTGTCCACCAAGTAGCAGAATTTTGAAAATTTAGAAAAATAATGCTTTATATATCTTGTAAATACCATTCTAGGAAGTAAAACAAAGTAAGAAGTAAGAAGTTTTGTATGAAAAATTACTTTAATACTCACATATATATTTAGAATCCACATTACTGAGTCGGTTACTGTCATTAGTACAAAAGCATATGATTCTGGATATTCAGCAATGGCCGCATAAAGTCAAGTTTCTAAGGCTTTGTAGTAACCTTTTCATTTATGTTGAATACCCCGTGTGGAAGCAGATCTTCTGTGTGTAACTTGCGGCTGTTCTCTATGTAGCGACCTGCAGTAATCTGATATCATGTTTTTGTGCCATCTACCTTGGTATCTGCATTCCATCTGCTTAATGTCTTGGTGAAATCTTTCACCGTGTTCCTCATTGACGGCAGCAAGATTTTCTGGAAAATAGTCCAGATGACACATCAGTAAATGAACTTTTAAGCTGCAAGAACATCCTAATTTTTTGAAGTCTTCAAGCATACTTTCTACAATTTGTTTGAAGTTGGGATCCTTATAATTTCCCAGAAATTTATTAACAACTTCTTTAAAGGAGCTCTAAGCTTCCTTTTCAACCTTTGTCATACATGCTTCAAATTTTTCTTTCTTCAAAAGTTTCCGAATGTCTGGACCCACAAAGACACCTTCCTTCACTTTGGCTGCAGACAATCTAGGAAATGCATGAAACAAGTGCTTGAAACACCAACCGTCTTTGTCTAGAGCTTTCACGAATTGTTTTATCAAACCAAGTTTTATATGAAGCGGAGGCAGAAGAATCTTTCCTCGGTCAACCAAAGCTTCCTCAATAACATTTTTGCTACCAATTTCCAACTTCTGTCTTACTGGCCACTCTCTCTTAATCCAATGTTGACTCCTTTTCCTACTGTTCCACTCACATAATCTACTCGACACTGCACGGAGTAGTGACCCTTGGTAGCTGTCGAGGATTGGATGAAGCGCAATATACTCAGGGAAAGGAAGACGGACCTTCGGTAATACTTCCAGGAGTGCGGCCAGAGTTAGGGTTTGACACTGGTTCAGATTGCTCCATCAGAGATTAGCCACTCTCCAGTCCACGAGATTCCCGGCCTCCCCGGGGCGTAGATGCTATGAAGTGGACTGCTCTCCTTTGCATACCACATAGGATAGAAGGGGTCCAGTGGTGGAGATCCTAGGATTGCGGTCCTTGGATTTTCTGTGGTCACAGCTTCCAACTATTGTGAAATCTCGGCACAGAGGAGATGACTACGACCTTTCATGGTTATAGGGTCTTAAGATTTCGAATCGGGGTTTCTGTCCCCGTTGATTGTGTCCCTTTCAGGCTAGGGGATTTTGTATCACTTGCTGGCTGTTTGTGGGGGGGCCGGGCCTTCCTCCACGGCCTCGTTGGGTAGTATGAATATACGCAGGACTTCCCATTCTCACTGACAGTGTGCTCGTTCAAGGAGTCGGGGAGAGTTCCTGAAAATTCTGTCCCACTCACATAAGAAGCATGGATATTTTGTATTTCCCCCTTGAAGTCCAAGACGCATGGCAATTACTTTTAAATTCCCACTTATATTCAACATGTGATCTTTGTATTTAAGTTTGTTCAAAATGATGGCTGAATTTTCGTAGCATTCTTTGTAGAGTTCGGAATGTCCAACTGGTATTGAAGCATATGTTTTTCCGTTATGGAGTAGCACAG
The DNA here is from genome assembly GCA_013235015.1 of Araneus ventricosus. Classification (NCBI taxonomy): domain Eukaryota; kingdom Metazoa; phylum Arthropoda; class Arachnida; order Araneae; family Araneidae; genus Araneus; species Araneus ventricosus. The sequence continues at coordinate 184,381 of BGPR01002150.1, forward strand.
CTTTGAGGCTTCTTTTGCATGTGTCAATAAAGAGCCTCCATTCCTGTGTGTCATATTCAATTTGAAACTGTGCCGTCAAGCCAGGAATATTGCTGCAATAAACTAAATCAACATTTTCAGAAAAATTAGGAAGGAAATCCTTTTCTCGTCTTCTAAACCATGAAAAAGAGACACCAGGTGCCAATAAGTATTTTTTCATTTAGCCTAGAACCTAGTAGTTCTGCGGAATTTTTAGGAAGGCCCAAGTCTCTCACTAAATCATTTAATTCACTTTGTGAGAAGAGTTGAGTATCGTTATTTCCTGCTGCATTGAAATCATCATCAGAGCCATCGTCTTCTTCTTCTGAGTCAGAAGATATATCTTTAAGTTTTTCTAGGGGCTGAGGCGGTTTATCAACATGATTTGAGTTATTGTTCGACTTAATTGACAGTTATCAAAGAACAATTGCTGAATTTATTTCAAAATAATCATGTATTTAAACAATATACTCTGAGTTGTCCAGAAAAGCATATTTATGCTTAAAAAGAATGGTATTTTAAAATCTATGCATTATTTATATTTGTGCCTTGAAGACAGCAATATGCACTGTAATGTATATGAAAAATGGTTTCCAACTCTCATCCTTATATATAAAATGCTTATGTGTACGCAAAATCGGGTCGAATTTGATAATCGCCGTTTGGCAGTAGCACGCAATTTTGGAGTATTGTTACGTTTAAATCAGAGGAACTCGGAATTGGTTTAAAGTCTGATTGGTTTTTTTGAGTTAGATAATTTGAATTAAATAAGTTTGAGTAGTACAGTTTGGATTAGACAAATGAATGAATGTGTGCTTAATACTGAATGTCCTTTTCAGCTAAAAGTTTCTGAAAAATTAGTTTTTTCATCTCTCGACAGCTGAAATGTTCTGAGTTCCATCTATCCAGAGAAAAATAGTCTACCTTCCATCACTTAATAATAATTGGAGGCAGTGTGTTTACGTGTGCAGAGGCAACATTTCGTTTAAAAAGTGCATGTTTAAGATTTTGAAGGAAAGAGGGATGTTTGAAAATTTTGAAAAATGTTATCTAATCGATTTTAAAATGCTAAGGGTAAATAATTATTATGGGTTTTAATTTTGAATAGTTAATATGAACCTGATTCAAGCCACTATTTTCTTTACACTGTTCTTTTTCAGCTTAAAGTTTGCAAGATAGGTTACATCATTCTACGACAAGAAACGATCAAGAATTTTCTGAGATTTAAAAAACAAATGACTACACTGAGAAAAACACTATATCTTTCTTGACTAAATGATTGTTGGAATAAGCATGTATACAAGTGGGGAAACTTTTCTGTGTAATATTTAAATGAAAAGTGGGAATGTTTAAGATTTTGTTGTAGAAAGCAAGGATTTGAGAAATTTTTGAAAAAAGCTATCTTATCAATTATAAAAGGATAAAAGTAAATAATTATTAAGGATTTTAATTTTGAATAGTTAATATTAACATGTTTCAAGCCACTATTTTCTTAACTGTCCTTTTTTAGCTATAAGGTTGCTAGATGGGTTACCTCATTCTAAGACAACAGGAATTTTCTGAGATTTAAAACACAAATGACTGCACTGAGAAAGACATTATTTCTTTCTTAACTAAATAATAATTGGATTAAGTATGTATACAAGTGGGGAAGCTTTTTTCATTAACATTTCATTAAAAAGAGTGCATATTTAAAATTTTGAAAAAAGGCTATCTTATCAATTTAAAAAAGCTTAGAGTAAATAATTATTATGGGTTTTCATTTTGAATAGTTAATATGAGCATTTCTCAAGCCACTTTTTTTCTTTAAACTGTCCTTTTTTAACTAAAATGTTGCGAAATGTGTTATATTATTCTACGAAAACTAGAATTTTCTTAGGTTTAAAACACAAATGACTACACTGAGAAAAACACAACATCTTTCTAGACTAAATAATTGTTGGAATAAGCATGTACACAAGTGGGGAAGCTTTTCTGAATTACATTTCATTGTATAGAAGGCGTATTTGAAACTTTGGTGGAAAAAGCAATTTTTTAAAAATTTCTTTGAAGATTTGGAAAAAGGCTATCTTATCAGTTTTAAACTTAAAATTTTGGTGGAATGAAGTTATGTTGAAATAAACTGTTGAAGAAATAGTCAAAAGTGTATGCCAAGAAGTTTTAAATGACTGATTTCTGATTGATGAAAATAATTGTGATTTTTTATCATCTTGGCATTATAAAAATTACGAATCAAATTTCTTTTTAACATTTACATACGTATCTGTGCTACCAGAAGATTTTAATTGCATAAACTGACGAAAAATTAATTGTAGAAGTTCATGCAATTTCAAATAATTTAAATTTACTTTTAGTAATTAATGTACTTATAATTTCCTACTACTAGCAGAAACGGATAACTGTACGGCGAGCAGGGAGAGTGCGTAGCGAGCAGGGAGTGTGCGGAGAGAGCATGGAGTGTGCGGAGCGAGCAGGGAGTGTGCGGAGCGAGCAGGGAGTGTGGGGAGCGAGCAGGGAGTGTGGGGAGCGA
>BGPR01002151.1:0-20766 GCA_013235015.1 Araneus ventricosus
TGGAGATTCGTCAAAATCTCGAGTTCGAATTTTTTGACGATTACAATACTTTCTCTTTGTATACGAGAAAGTAAAAATACCTGAAATTTTAGCAGGAAAATTATGTGTAGGGAACGGATATGTATTCATTCATTATGGTGCAGATACAACTTCTGCATGCAATTTTTAATATGCTTTTTTCACATAAGAAATTGATTTAATTCATTTTGTCTTAGTTCATGAGTTTTCATTAACATTCTATAACACACAAGAAAAGAAACCATCAAAGTTGATAACAAAACAATATCAAAAATATAACAACATTTTGTATGAATAGCACCAATGAATATAAATTCTTATGGGATCATTCTTAAGTGAGGCAATTATTCTTAGTTATGGTATGGCATTGTCTAAAAAAATCATTTGGATTGACTCAGCATAATCCAAAGCAAACAACAAGAATATACGAAAAAAAAAATTTCCACTAAACCTAAATTTTTCCCCCTGGTTTTTCATATTTCTTATGAAAATGTCTCATATTACTACAAAAATAATTAATCATGAAATGATTTTTTTAAGAAAGTGAAAATTAGGACTTCTAATTATATTTTAAATAAAACATTTCATCCTAGAACTCCGTAGTATGAATTATAATTTGTAAAAGAAGCCGAAGTTGCGTAGAAACTACGGAGAATCCGTAGTAGTTTGAGTCTTTGGCACCCTTAAGTTTTAAAAAATAGATTTATCAGAAATACCAGAATTCCGGTATTAATGATAAAGAAAATACTGGATTTCTGGTAAAATACCGGAACACAATCACCCCTGAGTTTGGTTGAAAACTCTGTATGTTATAAGCAAAAAGCATGCAGTGAAATTTTTTAAGAAAACCTTCATATCTTTCAGAATATATGTACTATCTTTAACAAAATGCATGTAAGCAATGTGCATATTGTTATGAAGTGGTAAAGTTGTTTCCTTGACATATTAATCTTGCTGACAAAAGGAATCTTCTAGAAAGATCATGAATTGTAGTCCCATCTCTACTGGGAGCCTGAAATATCAAGAACCTTCTAGAGATTACTATCTGATGTCACTTCCTGTTGAAAAGGTATAAAATCAAGCTCTCAAACCAAGAGTGAGTTAGTTGGATTTTGGTCAGCAGTGAAGCTGGTGAGCAATAAAACATTGGGCACTATTGAAAGTGCTGTGACCGAGATTTAGTGGTGATCTCTGTTGTTAATTTAAACAAGTGCTGCTTAGTTTTGTTACCTGTGCTTAGAGTTTTTCCTAAGGAATCTTCATGGAATAAAGATTTATTTTTTTAACCTGCTTGTAGCATTACATTCACATACACCCACCAGACGAATTTTTGTAACAATATTAAGCATAAACATGGATGAAAATTGCAAATCATTTTCAGCTTAGGATGAAATGGGGAAGCCAAGATCCTCTTTCATCTTCATCAGTTTCTGTTTGGTCCCTTAAATGCCCTCATGACCGAATTTTCATTGTAAAATGCGAGTTCAAGCTTATTCATCGCATGGTTGAAGTTGAAGAACAGTTCCTCCAACCTTTTAGGGAAAATTAGAAAAAATGTGTAAATCCGTTAAGTGTCCAGATACTTTTGATCATATAGTGTACTTTCTAGGTGCTGAGTGCAAAAGAAATATCTGAAATTTATATTGCTGTCTGCAGAATCGCAGAAACAACTTGTAATTAAACAAAACAAATATATTACAGTATAATGTGAAAACACGATTTGAGTCCCTGGCTCTACAAGTAATTTTGATTTCTCGCAAAGCAAATACATTGAACAAAATCAAAAGAAAGAACTGACTAAATTGAAATATTTTCATCTAAAACAAAATAATCGCACAGAGATACATAAGACGTTGCCAACTTGAAAGTTTGAAAATCAAAACACAAAGCTGAAAATGATGTCAGTGTGAGCTCACACAAATGATGTCAAGTGTTTACAACATCATAACCACACATTGTCAAGTTGAGAGGAAAAAAAATTAGTTGCCTTAACACTCTCACTACGACACCCGCCCCAGCCGGCTTGGTAGGTTCTATACGAGCCAGGCAGATTTTCGGGCGGGCAAGGGTCAAACTAGGGGTTTGGGTAGTAAAGCGAAGTTCCCACAAGGGTTTCCTCAGGGAGGGGAAACGTCTGCTATTCATGGCTGACAGTGATCAATTGATTTAGCCTGCGGGAAGCTTCAAATGTTTTCAGAAAGAATTACACGCTGAACTTTCAAAATAAGATTCTGAAATAATTTTAACCTGTTATATTTTTTACTAAATCTGTGTTTATTTGAATGAAAAAATATTAAAGCTAAGAATACAGTTTAAAATTTTAAATTTCTTAGAAATTCATTTATTAGAGTAAATTTTTTTTCGAATTTCTTGTAATGAAGACAAATATCATTTTGTGCGTTAATAGATTAACAATGATTCCTTTAAAACGGGTTAACTTTTACTCCAGAAAATATAATTAAAATGATTTACACATGAATATGTAATTTTTTGATTCACTGGGCTTGATTGAAAGATTCAAGATTTTAAAAATAAACAAACAAAAACAAAACACTCGCAAGCTGTGATAAATTTTATTAGTGATGTACTTGATTTTTAAAATTTCTTGTAATTTTTCTTCTCGATGACAATACAACAATTTTTTTATAACTTAATTATAAATTAATCGATTAACTGAACTAAATTTCAATTCCTTACAAGAGGTCTTTCATAATTGCAAATTTGTGTTAAAAATTATTTCAAGATTACATAATATTTATAATAATGAATTAAAAAAGATCAATCAGTAAGGAATAATTAAAATAGAATGCTTTTTCCTTTATATACAACTAAAGAAAAGTGTACATTTAAAAATTTTTATTAAATTTGTTTTTTCTTAAAACAATGTTGTAAATGGTTTGGTCAATAACGTGTTAAATAAAGACACTAAATTTTATTTTTAAGCGATAAGGAGTCATATTATAAAATCATATATCAGTGATTTAACTTCATTTTTTAGAAAAAAGTAAGGATTGATGGTTTTCTACGTGACATTTGAGGGACCAATAATTAAAACACATTCACTCTAAAAGCTTTCCAAACTGATTTAGGATTTGGAAATTGTCGGAAACATTGTTTAGTCAATTCATTAAATTTTAGCCAATCCCAAAAATTAAAATTCATGAAAAAAATCAAAAACTTGACTGAATTTTTACCGGCCAAATAAACATTTAGAAAAAAAAAAAAAAAAATAGCTTCGACTAAAATATTTTACCTCAAACAAAAATATGTTAAAACCCACCGAATCTAACACAGTAGATTTACTACTTTCTGAGTTTGCTGCTTATATTGTTGATAAGTTACTTTATTTTATGTTCTTTTTATTTAATAAAAAATTCTTTTCTTATAAATTAGGTATTAAAAATACTAGTTGAAATTCAATTAATAGCAAAGACTTTAATCTCGAATCAACTATCGTGAGATATAATGAATGGTGTATCAGTTTTGTTAGTTAAATCCATTTACTAAATTCCATCTATGTTATACTCTTATATATAAATCACTTACAGTACTCTAAATTTTCTAGTTTATCTTTTTTCGTACAAAGGAAATATAGACGTTCGCAATTCTATTTTATTTCTTACAAACATTTGCGCTTTCCTCAAAAATAAATTCCCTTAAAATTGTTTATATTTCTCCCCTAGTCTAAGAAAGAAGCGTGTGTTTTTCATACAGAAACATATGTCTCTCTATGTGAAAAGAAGTCTGTTAACCTGTTGCATTGTCATTACAAAATGTACCTTCATAAATGCACTATAATTAGCGTTAAAAATGACCAAGGAATGAAAACGCTACATCTGGCCTTTATAGTCTATTTCAGAATCATTTATCTAGTAAGGAGTGGTAAAATTACTGGAACATGTGTCAGAGAGATTTTGCTATAGAATTGGGAGCCTTGCTTTGTAAAGGAGCCTATTTTCTCTTGTTCAGTGTGGATTGAACAGGACACAACTGAATTCCGAAGGGGATGTTCTAAATATTCCCTTTTTATTCTTAGTCATTTCTGAAGGTTACCAGTTTAGGATGCAACAGGTTAATTTATCTCTCTTAAAAGGGATACCATTTTTGTGAAAAAGAATTGTGAAGAATTATAATCCAAGAGTTTATCAAATAGCTAGTAAAAGGAATATAAATAGCCATGACAAATTTCATTCCCTGACTACGGTGCTCCACATTATTTTATAATTAAATCAATTGTTTGAATATATTGAGCAAAATTACATTAAAAACAAAAATATTATAAACCCCTACTATCGGGGTAACAATTGAAAAAAATCCCATTATGTTCTCCATTGAGGGCTGTATCATTCAACTAGCGTCTACCCCTGGGTCACGCTCCAGTGCGCTTTCGACCACCAACTGTGAGGAGAAAAAGGGAGAAGGCGGACGAGTCCATTTCACGAGTCCATATGTCAACAAAACCTCCGTATACAAAGGTAGTAAGATTTTGAGGGCCGCTAGGAGTCAGAGGGTTAAACACTGCCAACTTTCCCACAGAAAAGGACGCCATTTGATTCAGCTAAAGACACTAATCAGAGGTTCTTCCCAATCTGAAGTTTTATATTTTCAAGCATTTCTTGACATATTTACATAAATTAAACTATTTTCAAAATCTATTTCAAAAAGTCTAACATAACTAAAGAGAAATGTAATTTGTAAAAGTTCATTAAAATTTGAAATTATAAACAATTCCAACGTACCTTCAACAAGACCAATAATTTTCACTATATTTTTATGGCATAAAGATTTCATGATTTTCATTTCAGCATGCAGCTCATTTACGCGTAGTTGTTGTGTAGGATCTTTTGCTTTGATACGTTTTACAGCTACTATTTCAGATGTCAGTAGCACAGGATTGAAATAATCAGCTTTTAAAACTTCACCATAAAAGCCCTAAAATGCAAAAATAAAATAAAATAAAATAATGATGTTGAATTTGCACTGTTGAAATGAGACAAGACAGGTAAACAAAAAAAACTTACTTCTCCAATCTTTTTATCTATCTTTAGGTTATGAAATGAAATAATAGATGACTGATCCTTTAATTGATTATCCAAAGGAATTTCAGTAGAAAATGCATCACTATCAAGGAGAAAAAGTTTATGAAGCATCAATTTTCCAATATTTTTTTATTTTTCACAATAGGTACAACAAAACAACTAAGCTGTTGATAGAAATTTTAAAAAATAGTAAATTTTTGTGACTTAGAAGGAAAGGAAACCTATAGAGATAAGAAATCTCCAGACGAATAAAACACAAATAATAATTAGGCATAAGGGGGTTGAAACTATTCAAATACACACAGAAAACAATTCAGCAGATTACTGGGATTATGCAACCATTATATTTCAACACTAGTGTTTCAATGCATTTTAGGAACTATGGACTGAGTACTCTAAGCTTTTTCTCAATGGATAAATTTAATTGCTAATTTATTTAATTTTGGACATTATATTTGAATTTATCATCATATTCTAATGAAATTTTCTTTTCTATACTGTCAAGTAGGCACAACTAATAAAAATCACTCTTCAGATACAATTTATTTTGAAACAGAAAAACTCTAAAAGCACTGTTTTTCCCACAGCATCTTTTACCACATGATGCAAGATGTTTGCACCTGTTTTCAGTCACTAGCAATTACTGGAGATGGTAGGAAAGGAACTGAATGCCAAGAAGTTCCTTCTCTGTGACATTCACAAATGCTGTGAGAACTTTCACCACTCATAATCTCTTATGTTCTTGCACATTTTTTTTTTTACGACCATAAAATTAAAAAAAAAAAAAAAATGATTTTTAAAAAAAGCTTTTTATTGCAGTTAAATATATATATCTTTTAATTCAAAAGCATTTTCAGCAACTTCTGTTTACAAATTTTGAAGGGAAAAAAAAACTTTGAACATTTTGTCATTCCAGTATTATTTTGTACAAATTTTTGAGGTCGTGAATTATAGTTTAAGAAGCTCCGATTTAGAATAAAACATAGATAGCTTCAAAGAATGCAACTTCTTATAAAATGTCAATAATTGTATTCATATTCAAAAACATTATAGCACAACAGCAGATAGGTATCTCTACTAACAATAAAGGAGAATGTGAGTGTGTTGGCACTCTATAGGGCAGACCGCTGGATTACAAAATTTGGCACAAATTGTTGTGATTTTGAGGTGGCAGGCCGCATATTTTGGATGAATGAATTGGCGGAACTTTATAAACTCTTATTTATTCCACACTTAGCATTTACATTCATAATACTTTAGCTTATATATGCATACATATTTACAACATGACACAGAAGATTTGATACATCACCATATTGATACCTCGATAGATTCGATAATAATAATGTTAATGTTGCCAGTTCTAAATTGTTAATAAAAGATTAAAGATAGCCTAGATGTTCAATTCAGTTCTTATAGGAAGAATATAATAATTCTCCCCTACTTTACAAGTTAAATGCTAAATAAAGAAAGTCAAATTTAAGACAGATCATAACCTTGCAGATATGCTGGCGGACGTCCAAATCTTGCAGATCTCCGGATAAGCGGTGAAGACCTCTGCTGTTGGTCGCAGTCTCCTAAATCTCGATCTGTAGTTAGTCTGTTCCTTTGAGTAATAGGAGGGTTGATAAATTGATAATAATCAGGATTGTAATCTTCACTAAAGGAAGGTTTCGAATTTGAAGTTGGAGCATTGGATATTACTTCTTCCTTTTGAATTGCAGATTTCTGCATTTGATTGATGTGACGCTTAACTTCTCTTCCTTCATCTAACTTTACGATGTAATGCAGATGACCAAGTTTTTGAGTTACAACTCCGAGTTTCCAATTAAGTTTATTGTTGAAGAAAAACTTTGTTCATACTCTCTCCCCCACTTTAATTATAAGAGTACGAGGCTTTATCTTTTGTTCAGATGTCATTTCGTAGTATGGGAACATTGAATCCAATTTGATTCGAATCTTGCGATTTAAATACATTTCTGCCAGTGACTTGCCATTTGCTAAAGGAGTAGCTCGATATCGAAAAAGAATTCTTTGAACTTTTAAGTGTATGGGAAGATTTTCAGAAGTCATCAACTTTAATTTATCTTTCAAAGTCTCAACATTACACTTGGCAAGTCCGTTTGTTGCCGGATGACTGGGTGCAAGAAATTTTTGTTTTATTCCATTCGTACAGCAGAAATATTTGAATTCTTCATTAGTAAAAATCGGGGCATTATCAGAAACCATAAATAAAGGATATCCATGCATTGCAAAAATTTCATTAAGTAAATTCATGGTAATTTCCGAATTTGGTGACCTTTCCAAGACTTTAACTTCTACCCATCGAGATTTTGCATCTACAACAATTAGGTAATGAAATCCTTGAAAGGGTCTGCATAATCGATATAAATTCTATCCCAATTGTTAATTGGTAAATCCCAGTGATGAAGGGGTACCTTGGCAGGACTGTGGTACCCCTTCATCACTGGGATTTACCAATTACTGAAGAGCAATCTTTGCAAGATTTGACCAATTTTTCTATATCTTTGTCGATATTCTTCCATATACAGTAGCGTCGCGCTAACTGCTTCATTTTTGTTATTCCAATATGTGTTGAATGTAACTTATTTAAAACCGTAGGGTGAAGGGTTTTTGGTATTACAATATGATTATTCCTAAATAAAATGCCACTTCCTAAAATGTAATCACTGTAAATTGGACTTGATAAGAGTTCTCATTTGATTTGTGCCAACTCCTGATCTTTTTCTGTTTTTTATATGATAGCATTTGCAGTTAGATTTTCACTTGATATTTCAAAAACAGCTGATGCGCAGACTTGATGTACTTCATCATTTATACATACGTCTGCTGATATACAATTCTGGTTAACAGGAGCTCTAGATAAGCAATCCACGTTTTGGTTTTCCTATCCTTTTCGAAATTTGATTGTGTAATCAAATCCTGCTAAAAAGGAAGCATAGCGCAGAAGTTGAGCCTATGTCATTTTTGGAAAGCCAGTTTTAGGGTGGAATATTCTGGATAAGGGCTGGTTATCTGTTATGAGAACAAAGTGTCAGCCATAAATATAATTGATAAAATGGGAAACTCCAAAAATAATTACTAAGGCTTCTCTATCAAGTTGAGAGTAATTTCGTTCAGCCTCTGTTAGGGAACGAGACACAAAAGCGACTGGTTTTTCGACATTGTCAATGATGTGCAATAATACAGCTGCAACTCCCACTGGGCTAGCATCTGTCGCTAATGTAACAGGCAATTCTGGATCGAAGGGTACTAGTACTCTGTCACTGGATATTACTTCTTTGAGCTTAAGAAAAGATTGTTGACATTCCTTATTCCAGTAAAATTTCTGATTTTTACGAAGGAGTTTACGTAAGGGATAGGTAATAGTAAAAACATCTGGTATGAATCTAGAATAGAAAGTATCCATACCTAAAAATTGTCGAAGTTCTTGAACATTTCTTGGTTGCTGCATTCGAATGATAGCTTCAACTTTTGATGGTGATCTTGAAATCGTTTTCTACTACATGACCTTGATATTCGATTCTTGTTTGAAAAAATGTACATTTCTTAATGTTCAAGTGTAAGTCATACTCATGTAACCTTTTTAGACAAGCAAAAAGGTTCTTAGAACATTGGTCTTTAGTTTTACCATAAACCACAATGTCATCGAAATAAGCTATAGTTTTGGGTAAACCATTCAGAATTTGATCGATTACCCGATTAAACTCTGCCAGAGCAGTTTTAATTCCAAAACTCAACCTGTTCATTTTATATGTTCCTCGATGCTGTTGAAATTGTTTGGATAATGCTGCTCTCTTCATCGGTCTGTAAATGAAGATATGCCTTAAATAAAACCGATTTGCAGAAGTATTTGGAATCTCTAAGACCATTTAGAACTTCATCGATTTTCTTGATTGGATAGTTTACGTTCATAAGTAGATTGTTAACTCCAGCTTTGTAATCTACGCAACGTCTAGCTGTTCCATCTCCCTTAGGAATTACAACTAAAGGTGATCCCCAATCACTTGTAATTGATTTGGATATTATTCCAGCTGCTTCGAGAGAATCAAGTTCCTTATCAACCTTTTCCCTTAAAGCATAGGGTACATTCCGTTTTGGAGTATAACTAGGTTTAGCTCCATCACGTAATTTTAGTTTGATAGTGAAATTAGGTACACAACCGACTTTTTGTTTGAATACTTCTGGAAAATGCTTTTCAATATCAGTGATGTTTTGGATCGAAAATATTTCATTTTGAATGTTGTTGTCTGTGTTTTGATCTATTTCATTTAGATTAATTTTTAAATGTCTGACCCAAACTCTTCCTAATAAAGGATCAAATCCATCAGGTACTACATACAAATCCTCAAAGGTTACGTGACCCTTGTGTTCCACTTTTACTCGCACTTTACTGAGAGGTAAGAATACATTCTCAGTATAGGATTGAAATGCAATTCCAGTTGGTTCAAGTTGCCTTTTTATACCTAATCTTTTAATTGATTGTCCGATATGAGCGTATAACATGTGCTCGTGTCAACTTCGAACTTTTGATAACGATTTTCTATTTTGACCGAAATAAAATATTTCATCACATCTGCTGCGAATTCTAAAGTAAGGTTATCGTAAATGTCGGTGATCGCATTTACACCAATGTCTTGATACATTTTCACATGGTTAGTTGCTAGTTTTGGACTATTTGATCCGTCAGCACTTAATGTTTTGATGCAGACCTTTTGTACATGTCCAGTAGATTTGCATGCTCTACATTTCAAATGGTTAGGATTTGATCGACATTCTCTTGATAAATGAGAATTGTTTCCACAGCGCAGGCAAAAATTATTTTTACCAAGTTTTTCGAAATCAAGGAAAGGTTTCTTAGTTTTCCCATGATAATTTGATGCTAAATCCTTCTGATTTGTGGTTTGATTTCTAAGGGATGTTTTTACGTTTTTTGACTCTCGATTACGTTTTACGATTTTGTTGATATCCTCCAAACCTGTCGTATTTAATTTCGAAATTCATGACAGTCTATTTTTGACGTTTCAAGCACAATAGCTTTATCAACAATTTCATTAAAATCAGTTAATTAAGATTGTAATATCTGTTCTTTGATCCAACTGTCCTTAATACCGCAAATAAATTGAGCTCTTAGAAAAATATCAGCTACCGATACGTTTTTACTGCATTCACAAGCAACAGTAAATTCAAATTCCGCAATATCACATCACAAATCAGCCACATAATCCGAACTGAAACTGTCCTGTTTTTGATAAGTCATAAAAAGCAATGCTGTGAAACTAAACAGCTTCTCTTTGGTGCTAAATGATTTTCTAACACTTTAAGTAAGTCATCATACGGCAGTTTGTTAGGAGCTTTTGGGCGCAATTAAAGCCGCCCAGACGTTGTAATTTGATGCGCCGATAGAATTGAGTAATATTTGAGCACATTTATCTTTATCTTGAAAAACATCTTTCATCATTAAGCAATTTTTGAAACGTTGCATATAATATTTAAATTTCTCTTCCTTAGGTTCATAACTTTCAAAAGGTGGAATATGAGAAATGGTTATAACCAGAGTTTCTTTTGAAACAGTCGGTTCTGGTTTATCTTTTGATAATAACCGCTCAATAAGCAGTTGTCGATTTTTATTCATAGCATCGATTAATGCTTTAAATTGTTCCGCATCCATCAGGAATTAATTATGAAATGGCTAAACTACTTTCAAATAAACATGGATAAACAAAGTACTTTACCTCGTTGCCAAAACTGTTGTGATTTTGAGGTGGCAGGCCGCATAATTTGGATGAATGAATTGGCGGAACTTTATAAATACTTATTTATTCTACATTTAGCACTTACATTCATAATACTTTAGCTTATATATATATACATATTTACAACGCGACACAGAGGATTTGATCCATCGCCATATTGATAGCTCGATAGATTCGATAATAATAATGTTAATGCTGCAGTTCTAAATTGTTAATAAAAGAAAGATTAAAGATAGCCTAGATGTTCAATTCAGTTCTTATAGGAAGAATATAATACAAATATACTTTGGAGAGTGAGAAAGTTCACCTTGGTTCCATTTTTTGAAATGTTAATTAATTAAAATTAAGCGAAAAATTTTGGCATTTTTCCTTAACTTCTGAAAATATTACAGACAAAAATCATTTTCACACCAACTGAAAATGCAGAAAATTACCTTTTCAATGATAATAATTAAGTTAATGTACAGTTTTTTCTCTAATTTTAATAAATTTATAGATATATTTTTAGACAAATTACAACAATACTTTTCACTGTTGCAATGAAATTCAAAACGTTTCCATTGTTTAAACAAATATTTATTTGCATGTCTTCCATTGTTAAAAGATAAGGTAATATCTTGATGTTTAATGCTACATTTTAATTCTTTTTATCAATATGTTTTAATGCAGTCTAACATGCTGCTGGACATAAAATGTGCAGTACCATTTTAATGATGAAATCAAATACATCTTTTGAATAAGAAAGTGAAGTTTGCGCCGAAAGGGTGTAATTAAATATTACGTGACATGGACAGTGTTGCCTTTATAAGCTTTTCATGAATTAAAATCTTCTATAGTTTATTTGTAAATAATATCTTATAAAGTTCCATCAACAAGTTTTGCAAGATGCATAGTTTAAGTTTTGTTTGTAAAGATTTAATTGAATTTTTGAGTTGAGTTGTTTCTAGATAAACTTAATGTTGTCTATTATTTATCTGTGGTGATGTCACAGTATGGTTATGCAAATGTTTGCGACTAATGACGTCATAACCAATGAGGACTGGCCACATGGATTTAGCTGCTGTCTTGCAAGTATGTAAGTAATGTGTTAGATCATTAAAATGAGAATGAATAGAGAGAGTCATGTTTTTACTTTATGCCTTCTTTTAACTTATTCCAAGTATGAAATAAACTGTTTTTATGGCAAGATGGAGTAGTTATTTTACAGCAATAGTGATCCACCACCTAGCCCTATCGAACACTGGTAACAGAGCGTGATTGTAGCTGTAAAGAGTCCTGCCATTTGTGGACATAAATACTTGTCTGAACTTCTTTTTCTTGATTTCTTTTTGTTGGAAAGCTATCATGGCATCTACTGAGAATTGGAACTTTGACAAATTAAATAATGATAACTACAAGGAATGGATGTTCAACATCATGGAACTCCTCAACTTGGGATTAATAGACTTTGTGGGCAAGAAAGACCCTGTTTTGGACGGTGAAGCTACAAAACTGAACAACAGAAGTTCGAAGTGAGGAAGGCAAAGGCTCTCTCTCTCCACTATTTGTTTCAAGTATTGAAGAAAACTTGAACGATATTGCTTATAATATAGATTCTCCTGCTGCAGCTTTGTGAGAAAGAGAATGTCGTTGAACCTAGAAGCAGAGTAAAAATTGGACATCTGAGGGCAAACATTTTAAATAGTTGTTTTCTTCCATTGGATACAATGAGCAGTTATACAAGGAAAATTTCCCAAGCTGCAAAAGATCTCGAGAATGCAGGAAGTTATACCAAATGACAAGATATCATACCAAATGCTTGCTAATGTGACAAGAAGCTCTGATGACATAGTGATGCAGTTATGCCAACTAAAAGATAGAGACTTCACTAAATGTCGAAAATTGCTTCCAGCTGAATACGTTAAGAGTGCTAGTCCACGAGAAATCTAAGACAAGGCCTAAAGAATTGGCTCTCATGTTTCGAAAAGGAAGAATTCTGCAAAACAGTTTAAAGAAAGAAGGAAATGTTTTTCCCGTGGAACTGCTGGTCATATCCAAAAGAAATGTTGGAAATTCAAGAATACTAAGAAATCAACCCACCAACAACGTAAACTGCCTACCTACAACCAAGGTGAACATACCAATCCTGCAGCACTTTAAAACATCTGCATATTGAACTCAATCCATGGACATTGAATCGACTTGGCTGCAACTGAACATTTCGTTAATGATTTTAATTTATTAACTAATTTTCAAAAATCATCTTCAAGTGCAAGTATAGCAGAAGGAACGTCAAAATTTCTTGGTAAAGGTGATGTAAACCTCGAAATTATGAATAATTAGGCTAAAGTTTCTCGATTACTTAAAGATGTATTGTATGCACCACAAATGGTAAGGAATTAAATTTCATTAAGAAAATTTGATTTGGCACATTATAATATTTTTATAAAGAAGTCTAAAATGATTATCAAAACACATGAGAATAGATTTTTTAACAGTTCCACCTATTGATAAGTTCTATATGATAAAAGGGTCATTCCACGTCAAATCAACACAGTTTTTGAACAAAATTCACCTCACCACCTCAGATTTTCATGAAATTCGGCAGATATGTACTATTGATATAGACTTGGGAAAAATGCCAAATTTCATCAAGATATATGGACTCCTTTTTCAATTACAACAATGTAAATTTTCAAAAATTTGCCCAAAAACCACAAATGGAAAAATTTTGAATTGCTCTAAGAGCTCTCCTAATTGAGCTGGAGAGCTGGGTCAGGTGTCACTTTACAGCATTTTTTCATGCAATTTCCAATGGTATACAACATACTATAGGTTAGTATACAAAATTTGTCAAAATTTAAATTTTTCAAAAAGTGCATATTTTAAAATTTTCAAATTAATTCCATGAATAGTATGTATTGTTATAAATCACCTGGCAAAATATAAATTTGGGATGATAATGGGTTAATTGTTAAAAAATTTTTAAACTGAAGCTTGTTTTCCATTAATTTCCTGTATTGAGCTAAATAATACAAGAAAGCTAATATTTACACTTCCGTGAAAATAAATATGAATGCTAACCTGAAGGAAGAACACAGTAATTAGTCTAAAATAATTAAATCGTACATATTTGTACTTTGGCATAATACTTATTAGCAATAAATAACGACATTAAAGGTAAAAACACAAATAAAATTAAAATAAGCTATAAACAAAGCATCTGGAGCCAGGGTTCGTACATATTTCCCTAAGAGAAAATCAAGGACTATCAAGGACTTTTAAGGACTAAAAAATCCAAAAAATAAGGACCTCTAAATTGAATAAACTTAACGAATTGTTGCACGCATTTTTAAATAAAATGTCTCATTTTTGAAAATTCAACCTATTAGATGATAAATTACATAGAAGATACATTACAAATTTAACATAACAAAACTCCTAAAAATGTGAGTTAATAAGCTGATGAAAAAAAAAACCATGAAACTGGTAATCAAATTAAATATCTTTTAATTCCAAACTTTTTTCATTCAATTTTACATCCAAGGTATTTATTTTAATTTCTTTTTCAGAAATTGTTTTTCTTAGTTCGTGCGATTGAATAAATAAATTTACGTCCTTTGACTTTTCAGCCTCCTTAGCTAAATCATTTGCTTTCTCATTTGTTTGGTGTATGTCCATTTGGAGGAACATTGTCTTTTGTTTTAAAAAATCTATTTCCTCCTCTAAAGCTTTTCGTTTCAGTTGTTTAGTTTTAGTCTTTTCTTCGGATCTTTCACTTTCTAAATATTGCATGTATTTTGCTCTAGCTGAGGTGGCAGCCGTCCTCATTTCTTTAGTAATTTTTAAGTCATAACTAGCTCCAGACAGCTTAATAAATTCATGATTTACACGCTGGGAAACATATGAAGCATCTTTCAAATTTTCTATTTCCAGGGCCTTGTTCACCGAAAAACCTCATTGTCCATGTGACAGTTTTAATATCATTTTGATAATCTTCCAAACTTTTTCATAATGATTATTGTTAAAATAAGTTTGTACAAAAGTATCAAGGGAATGACTCTTTGGATTGAAAGAAGTAAACTCAAATGAATTTGGCTTTACAATATTTAACAAAAAATCTGCATAGAGTAACAAAATTTCATCACAATCTTTTTCCAAAATAAGTTTATTTTGCGACAACACAATCAATACTTTTTTCATTTTTTCCTGTGCTTTTTCGGGATATCCAGCCATTACTCGTGGATCAATGCAAATCGCAGGTCTTACTAGTGCGTAATTCACAGAACATTTCTGCATGAAATGTTTTATCATTGTTATGATGTTTTTCCGACTATCCTGTCTGAGTGTGAAAACATCCTTGTCTGCTAATTCCTTATTTTTTATCTTTTCTTTTACTAGTTGCTCTGCAGCAAATCCTAAATACGCTTAACTTTTATCATTATACAAATTTGGGTCACTGAAGTTGAATTTGCATAAAGTCTCAGGTTTCTCAATTCTTTAATTCTCTGGTTTCAAAATTTTGAAATGTTGAATGCTATCATTAACAAGTTTTAAAAACATCACTGGCAAAAAATGGAAGTAAAGGTTTATCACTTTGATACTGTTCTAAAAATGGTAACAGCACTTTTGACAATCATTCCTATGGAACCATGGACCAATAGAGGCCATCTGTAACGCCTCCCTTATTTCCCAAAGTGTATGCGATGGATATGTATTCATGGAATGCGAGCAGTGTCTTCCCCCCACCCCATTCCACGACAGCCACGTCGACCGAGATTAGAGCCGCCGAGAAGGAGGAATTAGAAAAACGATAATCGGTGAAATTTTAAAATAATGGCAGAGTAAAAAGTAAGGACTTTCAAGGACTTTTTAAAAATGGGGCATAAAAATAAGGATTTGTAAGGACTTTTAAGGACTAAATGTAAAAGTAAGGACACGTACGAACCCTGGGAGCATGATAATGCTGCAAGCAACCAAGATAACAATGAAAATACAAAAAACACTTTAACATAATAAATGAAATTCTTAAGAAATTAAGATTGAACAAGGAAGGAGCAGTTTTCTGGACAGCACAAGGAAGAAAAGTTCATCTTGTGGATTCTTTAAACTGCTCCTTCCTTGTTCAATCTTAATTTCTTGAGAATTTCATTCATTATATTAGGTGTTTTCCATACTTTAAAGAAGCTTACAAACAATTAAAAGACAAGTTTCCTTGCTTAAAAATAGGTTTCTCTAAATTTGCCAAGTTGAGACTGAAACATTGTGTGTTAGCTGGTCAAAGTGGCACACACTCTGTTTGTGTACGCTTAACTTACCAAAATGTCAAATTAATTATAGACAATGCTAAAATGAATACTGTAACAAATGGCAACAAAAAAAAATTACAAGCAATGCCTAGCAAAAGTACTTTCTAACCCATCAACAATTGATTGCAACATATGGGGAACTGTGTTTACTGTATAAGTGAAACTGAGATAAGCATAATTTTGAAAGAATCCTTTGCTGAAAATTTGATTGAACCAGTTCCACCAGTGGGTTTCAGTTGGCCAAAGACAAGTTTCCTAGAGATCCTCTCCTTTCTGAAAACAGAGAAATCTTCAGAAAAATTTATTGATTTATTCTGCAGCAATTGTCTTCTTTGGTTCAGCAGAACTTCATTGCAAAACAACAAGGAGCATTCTTAAATTACAGAAAAGGATATCTCAAAGAATCAGAATTTGCTGGCACCTGTGATTTTTCTGAATATTATAGCATAGCAAGATGAAGCACTGAGGTAATACTGGACAAGCCAACAGGTCACAATCCATCCTTTTGTAATATATTTCAAACAGGAAAACGAAGTTGAACATGTTAGTTATGTAGTTGTTTCAGTTGCTGTTAACACCTTTAAAAAAAAACTCCTATCCCTTCCGACATCCAAATTTCAAAAACTTCCAAACAAGATTTTTTTTATTTTTTCAAATGAGTCTGCCACCCAATACAAAAATAAGAAAAACTTTTTAAACTTCTGCTTCCATGATGAAGATTTTAAAGTGAAAGGAGATTGTTATTTTTCGGTCACAGAACATGGAAAGGGGTCTTGCGAAGGAATAGGAGATTCAATAAAGAGACTATCATCTTGTGCTAGTTTACAAAGACCATATAAAAATCAAACTTGAACCCCACGACAACTTTTTGAGTGGGCTTTAGAAAATATTACCAAGGTAGATTTTGCCTACCAAGAGGAATATGCTGAATCAGAAATGTTCTTGAACAGTCACTTTGATCAAGCATCGGCTATCTATCCAAGGAACAAAGCAATATCATGCATTCATTTTCGAAACTACACCAACATTATTGGTGAAATACTTTTCATATGATTTGCAGGGTTGGGAGAAAGAAGTGTCAAAATATCCAAATAAACTTAAATTAAAAGACATATCAGGCTACATCACCACTGTCTATGAAGGAAACTGGTGACTCGGTTATGTTTTGCAGAAAAATGAAGAATTTGATAAAGTAAAATTAACCTTTCTTCATAAAAAAGCTAATAAATACTGTGCCAAAGTACAGAAACATGTACGATTTAATTATTTTAGACTCATTACTGTATTCTTTCCTCTCGGGTTAGCATCCATATTTATTTTGACGGAAGTATAAATATTAGCTTTCTTGTATTATTCAGCTCAATACAGCGAATTAATGAAAACCAAGCTTCAGCTAAAATTTTTTTTAACAATTAGCCCATTATCATCTCAAATTTATATTTTGCCAGGTGATTTACAACAATACAAACTATTCATGGAATAAATTTGTAAGTTTTAAAATATGTACTTTTTGAAAAATTTAAATTTTGACAAAACTTTTTGTATACTAACCTATAGTATATTGTATACCATTGGAAATTGCATGAAAAATGCTGTAAAATGACACCTGTCCCAGCCCACCAGCTCAATTAGGAGAGCTACTAGAGCAATTCAAATGTTTTCCATTTGCGGTTTTTGGGCAAATTTTTGAAAATTTACATTGCTGTAATTCAAAAAGGAGTCCACATATCTTGATGAAATTTGGTGTTTTTCCAAGTCTATATCAATAGTACATCTCTTCCAAATTTCATGAAAATCTGGGATGGTGAGGTTTATATAGAGTGTGTTGATTTGACATGGAATGACAATGAATGACCCAAAAGCTAATGTAAAACAAAAATGCAAAATAACAGTACTGCTTATATTTTTAATACAGATAACATTGACTTATAGTATGTCAGATTCGATCATTTAAATATCAAAGGTTTAAAAGATTTCTCAAAAAGTAATTATGTTTATGGACACGAAAATTTAAAGGGTAATATTGATAAAAGTGATACTTGTTTTTAACTAAAAGTAGTAAGGCATCATTCCCTAATATAGATAAAATTAGAATTTCGCATGTCTGGAACTTGTACGTATGGATACACGGGGGCCAGCTCCAGTTAAATCATTAGGTGGGTGCTAAATATTTTTATAGTATTACTGATGATTATTCTTAATATTCAGAAGTATATTTCTTAAACATAAAAATGAAGCTTTTGAATATTTTAAAGTAAATAAACAAGCAACGAACAATTAACTAATAAAAAAATTAAAAGGGTTAAATCAGATAATGGCACAGAACTTTTGAAAAATATCTAATAGAGGAAAGTATTACAACGGAGTGTACTAACACTTACCCACCAGAGATGAATGGTATTGCTGAGAGATTCAATTGAACAATAATAGAAGTAAACCACCAAAACATTTATGGGCTCAATAAATAAATACTCAAAATTATCTTTAGAAATAAATTTCCCCATAAAGCATTAAAATGAGAAGCTATATTCAGGGATGAGATTGAAAAGAAACAAAAAGACTGAAATCATACGCGAGCAAAACATTTGTACCACAATTTATATGCGAAAGATGTTTTAAGAAGTAAAACATCAGAACACGTAACATGAAAATATTACACTATAATAATTAATAACTTAATTATTTATAATTCAGTATGTATAAATAAGAAAAAGAATATTAAATTATAATTAAATCATTCACATTAAAAGTTAAACAAGTTTAACACATCAGCAGGTGCATCAGAAAATACAAAATTAGACATTAAAACATATTTACCACCTGTACATCATTGAGATGCAACATTCACCCAACAGAAGTCTGAGAAGAATTATATTTAATAGACTTTTGATAAAAGTTAGCTCAAAAAATAAATAAAAATCAGGACAAATAATTTCTTTTGCTTCATGCAATTGTGTAAAGTATATTTTATTTCTTTTATTTTTTACAAAAGTAATAGCACAATGATTTTGCACCTTATAAAGCAAGAGAAGTTGAGATGTACAGTTACAATGACAGATTCATTTAGCATTATTGCTATTTGAAACATTTCTTTAATTGTTAAAGAAGTGGTTTTCTTCCGTTTTTTTTTAATTATGTGGCTTTTGTTGGTAACAGATTTCCATTAACACACATCACACCCTCGTTTTGGAGGCCTCCTATCTTTGACAGATTTTTCTTCAATAAAGGATGTGTTTACATCCTCTGCAAGTTTATTTTCAGTAGAGGCTAAAGTTTTTGCACAGTCTTCATCAGTATCTCTCTGTTTAATTACTGGCATAGTTGTCGGGACTACACTATCTCTAGAATGCCAAGGTAAATCATGTTTTATTTATCAGGGATGAAATTGGCAAAAAAGCAAAAAGACTGAAATCATACGCGAGCAAAAAATCTGTACCATAATTTATACGCGAAAGAAGTAAAACATCAAAACATGCAACATGATGAAAATATTACACTATAATAATTAATAACTTAATTATTTATAATTCAGTACGTATAAATAAGAAAAATAATATTAAATTATTATTAAATCATTCACATTAAAAGTTAAGAACACATCATCAGGGGCATCTTCAAATACAAAATTAGACATTAAAACATATTTACCACCTGTACATCACTGAGATGCAACATTCACCCAACAGAAGTCTGAGAAGAATTATATTTAATAGACTTTTGATAAAAGTTAGCTCAAAAAATAAATAAAAATGAGGACAAATAATTTCTTTTGCTTCATGCAATTGTGTAAAGTGTATTAGCTCTTTATAAATTATAATAATGTATCATATACTGAATTCTGTTTTATTTCTTTTATTTTCATACATTTTTGCAAAAGTAACAGCACAATGATTTTGCACCTTATAAAGTGAGACGAGTTGAGAAATTGTACAGTTACAATGACAGCTTCATTTAGCATTATTGTTATTTGAAATCCTTTGAAACATTTCCTTAATTGTTAACGAAGTGGTTTTCTTCCTTTTTTTTAATTGTGTGGCTTTTGTTGGTAACAGATTTCCATTAACACACTTCAGCCCTTGTTTTGGAGGGCTCCTACCTATGACAGATTTTTCTTCAATAAAGGATGTGTTTGCATCCTCTGCAAGTTTATTTTGAATAAAGGCTAAAGCTTTTGCACAGTTTTCATTAGTATCTGTCTATTTAATTACTGGCATAGTTGTCAGGACTGCATTATCTCTAGAATGCCTAGGTAAATCATCTGTTTTATTTTTTATTTTGAGAAGATTTTTTTTTTTATGTCTTATTCTCTGCGTTTTTGCTGCATTTGCACACAACTTTTTAGCTGACAGGAGTTTCTTTTTCGTATGTAGTTTATTTATATGTTTTTGTTCACTTTTTTTTATTTCTTCATCTTGGTATGCCCTACAAGATGACCTTAAGTTTTCAACTAATTTTTTCCAACATTTTCATGCAAAAAAAATCTTTTTTTTTTCTTTTTGCAAAATATGCCACAGAGGTTTTGTTTTCTGCAAGAAGGTGGTACTTAATACTTTGAATGGCACTGAATGTTGGAATGTTCATCCTTGTAGAGCTTGCAGATATAATGTTGATTCGTCAGTAGAAGATGAATCAGCTAGTTTCCTA
>BGPR01002151.1:20776-46347 GCA_013235015.1 Araneus ventricosus
TTTTTTTTTTTTTGCAAAATATGTCACAGATGTTTTGTTTTCTGCAAAAAGAAGGTATTTAATACTTTGAATGGCACTGAATGTTGAAATGTTCATCCTTGCAGAGCTTGCCGATATAATGTTGATTCTTCAGTAGAAGATGAATCAGCTAGTTTTCTAACCAGTGGAGTTAAGCCGCATGGTCGAGCATATTTTCCCAGAATTTTTTTCGAAAACGGAAGGTTTCTTTTCTTTGTGTGAAAGCGGAATTTTCGGAAGAAAAAGCATATTTTAGCGGTAAAAAACGGAATTTTGAGAGAAAAAAGACAAAAAAAGCGGAATTTCTTCAAAATAACAAAAAAGCGGAAATTCGCGAAAAAGCGGAAGAAACTCATCCCTGTATATTAAATGTTTGGAGTGATAAGGAGTTTCTAGTAAGGCATTTTAAAAGGATAGGTTGTATAGCTTATATTCTTATATTGAAACATTATGGAAATGAACTAGAACTTAATGCTAAGAGAGGTATGATGAAAATAGACTATACATTAAATACTCTAGGATATAGAATTTTCTTTCCCCTAAGTGGAAAAGTAACAGAAACTAAACATGTAAAGTTTACTGAATCTATTTCGGTAAAATATAAATCAAGCACCAGTAACATGCAGCATTCCCTAATAAAGGTGGGTAAAAATGCACAAATCAGTTGGGCCTTTATTTTGTGTCGTAGAATGGCGATGAAAACCAAATTTACAATTTGAAAGCCTTTTTTTACCTGATTGAAATGGAAATTGGGGACAGATATACAATTATTGTTAGCAGACTTCATACTAATTTTTATTTATTTAAGTTAAAGGGATTTGGATTCATTTGGGAGTTATCGTATTCACAATTACGCGATTATACAGACCAACAGACAGTCAACCCTTCAACGCATTTGTTGCAAAATTTGATACAGACCTACATTCCCGATGATAAAACTGTGTACCAAATTTTATCCATCTAGCTATTTAAATTTTGAGTTATGTTCACATGAACAAGAGTAGGCAGACAAACTTCCCGTTTGACGGATTTTGACCAAAATTTGATAGAAACCTACAAATTATGTGTAAAGATCACATACCAAAATTCATCCCTTTAACTATAACCGTTTTTGAGTTATCGTGTTCACAGACACACAGTCATAATTCCAAAATTGTGTTTTTCAGATTCAGGGAGGTCTAAAACTTGGAGATTCATCAAAATCTCAAGTTTGAATTTTTGATGATTACAATACTTTCTTTTTGTATACGAGAAAGTAAAAAGGATTTAATACAAAATATGGAGAAAAGATTCCTTACCCAATACTAATGAGGGAATTAGTATGTGAATGTTCTTCAAAACTGTCTTCCTCATTTTCTCTGTCTTCAGTGAGAAATGATGTTGTCGAATTCGCACTAGAAGCATTAAGAGTTGATCTTGACTGAGATAAAGCATTATAGTTGAAACCTCTAAATGGTGCAGTAACTGGCCATTTAATTTTCTTCAATATGTTCCTAGAAGAGTCTTTCACAGGTGGTCTTCTTGTTGGAAGAGGTGGTTTCTCTGGGCTTTCAACCTTAGTCATTGCCTTTTCATCTACCACTGCATATGAATGAGTTCGCCTAGAGTCATAAACTGTAAAAAAAAAGTAAATAAAGATATAATTTGTGTAGATAACAAAAAAAATCCAATTTAAATATGAACAATAAATTTAAACTTAAACTGAAAGCTTGAATATTAGAGAAAAAGAATTAAATATCTATTTTCAGAACTGAAAAACAAAGTAAGGATATAGCAAAGTTGACTGTAAAAAGAAAGCATATTACTTATACATATTTCCTTTATGTTTCATTTTTACTAAGATTTTAATTGATTATAACAGAGGTTCCCAACCTGTGGTACATGTACCCCAGGGGGTATGTGAAGGACCAGTTGGGGGTACGCAAACTCAAAGTCGGTAATGGCGGACACAAGAAAATATAGGGGATTAGAAATGTTACAGAAATTTGTTTCTCCAAGTTCGTATAAAAAGAAAAAGTAAAAAATTATGCAAGTTGAAAACCTACCCTCAAAATAAGAAAGCAAAAGGATAATTTTTAGCTATCCTTATAAATTAATGCAAAATTACTACAATACTGATTTCATCTGTTATGACGTTGAACTAATACTATTGTAAAAATGGAATAAAATGTACAATCAAAAATGAGTCCTGCAAATGTTATAAATTCCAGTCGTTTGACTCTGAAGCTCCCCTAGCCTTTAACATTATTGATAAAAACTTCTTGGCATAGACGGATGGTGGGAGGAGGGGATATGAAAGTAGGGGGTACGTGAAAATAAAAAGACTAATCAAGGGGTACACGAGGGAAAAAAGGTTGGGAACTCCTGGATTATAACAACAGCAACTCTAATAAAACTATTAATTTTACAAGATATATTTTGCCAGCAGACAGGGTTAAGAAATTGAATAAATATCAAGTTTAAGAGCTTTTTTCAGTGCCAAACCAATGTTTTCTAATTGCGGTATACTGCAGAATAATTCATTTAAAGTACTACATCTCACAAAAGCATATTTAAAGGAAATTCAATAAACTAAAGCTCCTTTTTTATTCATAAACATGGTCTTTATGCATCAAAAGAAGATGGCTGTTATGCTTAAACTTAATCCCCAAGCTATATGAATAAAAGCTAAATTCATAAATAGTTTGTATGATAGAAAAATCCAAATTACTTAACAGATCTTCAAATTTTGCACACAAATATTATGAAGCATAAGGTAGGTTTCAGTGAAGGTTTCTTGAAAAAAGATTAAATAACTAATAAAAGACATGAAAATATTTTCATCCTGAGCAATGCTCAATAACTTAATTGAAATTTTAATTAAAATTTCAAGAAAACGGTTCCGAGGAGCACATCTCCTCCTCCAAAGTATGTTTGGCCCAAATTTCGTAGTTCAAGGTCCAGCTGTTTGCCCTGTAGAGCACCAACATATATACGAGCACACATGCACACACACGCATTCTCCTTTATTATTAGTAGAGATTACATCCCTAATACATCAAAAGTTTGCTTATGTCGCCATTACAAAAATCTTTTCTTTCATTTGCAGCATGTAATATACTATAGTCTTGAAGATTTAAATTTGGCAATTGGTTGTAGCTATACAATTGGGAACAGATTTCAAGTAAACATTCTTGAGACATAGCTGTTTTCATAATACACCACAGAAAATTTCAAATGCTGCATTGTTCCAATATTAATTTTTGCATTATAAGTAATCTATTGTGCAGTGGATTGAAGTTGGTACGATTTGTAAAGCAAACTACATAAACTTGGGTGCAGTTTGCAATAATGAACCTGGAATTCATAAAATGGGATATTTATAGTTGGTCCCAATTACATATTTACAAATTTATAATTAAACAACATTTAATGACTACACAGAATTAAATCCATCCATAAACTTCCAATATTTCGGATTCTAAAAATCATGAGAATACTTTTTTTTTGAAGTGCCATGAGCAAATCCTATCACTTGAAAGCTATATGAATTTTTTTCTTTCACAAATTAAAATACAAACTTTCGAAGTCCAGTGAGAAATCTCCAAATTGAAGTATATTTGCTCATTGCTTTTTTCAAGTACATGATGCAACTGGCAACAATCTGGTATTTTGAGAATGCGCTAAATAATTTCTTATAGAAAAAATACATAGATTCTATACTTTGATAAAGAATTGAATTCACATCCCGCACAATGCTCTGAGGTTGTTTTCGATTATCTGGATCTCGAAACCAACACTCTTCAATTAATTTCCCCATTTCTTCTTGGCAGGTAGAAGGAATACAAAGACCAAGGTTCTTTAGATAATGTTCTTTTGCCTAAAAGAGAGTAAAGAATACGAGTAAGCATGCATTTACCATTTAATATAAACACACTGACAACATATTTGACAATATTGAAAAAAAATTACAATTATTTTAACACTAATTCAGTGTTTATTTATTGCTACATATACAGGGTATTAAGATACTCTGGTGAGAAATTCAAGTATTGTTAGTAGACATCAAGAAAAACAAAAATTGTAATGGGACATGTTGTTTATGAAGGACTTTTAACCCCTTAACTGCCGCCGGCGTATATATACGCCTCACTCAACCGATGCGTTAACTGCCGCCGGCGTATATATACGCCTTTCCGAAGTACGATTCTTTGCATTGCGCTGCTGTAAAGAAAACTGCTCCCACGGCCTTGGAATGCCATAAAATGACCTTGACAATGTTTGAAACGGATTTTCTTATTTCAGAGAAGAGGGGTAGGGTATTGGTAAAGGGGATGTTTCTGAAACGGTGAAAGTCATAGCTGTGCAGTTTTTGCTTCTGTTTGAGTAGGTCGTGCTTCTTATATTCTTCTTTTGCTTCCGTTTTCGTTTATTGTGCGAAATAGAAGATATTTTTACGAAAATGTCTGACAGTGATTTAGATGACTATTTTCCATCATCTTCAGGACCAGAAATGTCGGAATATGATGCTTTGTGCTGGGGATGGTTGGAGGGGGAGGGATATGAAAGTATGGGGTGCTAAAAAAGGATTAATCAAGGGGTATTGAAGGGGGGAAAAAGAGATCCAGAACCATTTGCCTGGGATATGCCCATGTCTCGAATATGGGAGAGAGATGCAACGGTAAGGACAACAAAAAAGTTGTACCATGTAGGACCAAGTGGCATTGGGGAGCGAATTGTGCAAGATTTCGTCAGCAGTTAAAGGGTTAATGAAGCAAAAACATTTCAGAAATTTTAAATCGGAAATTAGGTTTGCAGATGTCTTTATACATCAAAGCACGAAAAGCATAACCAATAATTCTTTTGCGCATAGTACAATAACAACTGTTGTGATTACATATTAAAATATAAAATTATTTTGCTATTCCTGTAATAAGAATCAATATATTTTACTGGACTCGTGCAATATAGCTAAAAATTCTGATGAGGTGCTTCCAGCCCAAGAGGCATCATATAAAAAGAATGCTGCTGTATAACTACTATAAGGATACCTCTACTATGATGAATTATCTATTAAATAATAGAAGAATGAGAAGACAACTTAAGAAAGTTTTACAGCAAGGGAAGGGAGAGAAAGTGATTGTTATTTCATTAATGTTACGCTATTAACAGTTTTATTTATTAATATTTTTATTAGCTATTCTTAATACAATTCAAGAATTTAAAAAAAAAAAAAATATTAGTCACTTCCTTTAAGCTTGTGGAATAATAAAAGCTATAAGTTCAATGACACATTAGTCTCCCCCCTCTGAAAATTGTGTAGAAATAATTTTTAATTATAAAAATTTACAAGTCAAAAGATTTACAGATGAAAAAACAATTGCCATAAAAAATCTTCTTGGCTGTTTATTTATTGAACATTTAACACTGTCCCCCCCCCCCATAAATGGCAAAAAACATACTTTTAAATGATATAAAGTGCAGAACAATAACAGATGATGGACCTTATCATGCATGTGGCGAGTTAATTAATTTGTATAAAAATGATTGTGAATCGCAGAATCGCTTTTGAAAAAAGGAGATCTAACAAAAGGTTTTTGAATGACATAATATAAATTGAAATTTTTATAATAAAAATGAAACAAAACGATTAGATTACAATTATTTTTTTAAGTAACAGGTTAATTGAAAAACTTTATATTAACAACAGATTTTACGAAATCACCAAGAAAAACTAATTTCCTTTTCATAGTAATTAGAATTATATCTATTAAACAGAGTTAAATGATATTTTAATAAAAGAAATATTATATTAATTATAGGGAAAATTAAGAAAACTATGTAGAAAGGAATAATTTCAGAATAAAGCTCATGAATTCAAGGGTAAAACATAAAAGACCAAAGAATAACACATTCTCACATTTGTACTCGCTTATCAGTTAAATTGATTTATATGCTAATGTATATTATTTTCTTCTTCCTTCACTATACCTGTTTTGGAGTCAACAATGGCATGGGCTTTCCACCACGAGAAACTATTTGCCACACAGTAGTTCCATAAGCATAAACATCAGCAAGAATAGATTTACTAGCTTTAGAATAATCATCATAACATTCTGGTGGTATCCAATGGATGCTGAAATAAAATGAAATAGTTAATATAAATTGATTAAAACAAAATGCATTATTCATCTCAGATACTCAATTATGGACAGGAAGAGGAGGGTCAAAATTCTGTATTTTCAAACCATGATTAGTGATTTTTACCAAATATGACAATAAGAGTCTACAAACTATGACTAGTATCTTAAATTACTAGAAATACATCAGTTTTTGATACTAAGCTTAAAATGTATGGTATAAGATGAATGCAAATTAATAATATCAAGTTACTTTCAATCAGTGATTAACTTAATTCTTTTATCTTGAATACGACAACTGTATTTCTTCAAGTGCAATGACATTTGCTAATGTGAACCATGCAGAAACTTTTGGAAGGTCAAAAGTTAGTGATTCATACCATATACAAGACAGACAATCATTAAACAATAAGCAGATAAGAGAATTATATGGTATACCAATGCCACAGTTTCCTTTAGTCCAAGATTTAATACATTATTCTTAATGACTAATAAAATAGTGTGTTAATATTATTATTAGGACAGACACAAAAAGCAGCATTCTCAAAAATTATTTTACAAAATAAATACTTGGAACAATATTGTTCCAAAAGAAAAAGTGTAAAAAATAACAGAATTAAATTAAAATAGAAAAGAGATAAATTTCAGGTGCATAAAAAAAGACCTGGAAAATATTGTAAATATTTCTGACACATAAAAATTCAGATCAACAAAATCCAACTGTACTTATCTGGAAAATAAACATGAATTACCCACAAATCACTGACAATATATTTTTGATTACACCATCCAGCGGATATTTAAACAAGTACAATTCCACTTCAGCGTGTTTCAATGGGCTTATGCATCATAAATCAGCATTGAATATGAGTTTAAATGACAAAAGTGTATGCTTTACACAAATAATTCCAGTACAGGCAGTCGAAGTTGGTAAATACACGCTGATTAATTTGCGAATTTAAATTATTTTAATTTCTAAGAATTTGTTTTCCACATTTTATATTTACTTTACACGAAATAGGAAAAAAAAAGAGTCCAACTGTTAATGTAACTTTGTTTTAACACACATAAAAAAATGATTTTATCATAAAGTTATCAATTAATCCTGTACTGCAAAAAAAAAAGTTTCTTTTCTAAAATCACATTCAGAACCTTATAAAACATTTTTTTAAATATTTCTATGAAATAAAAATAATTGTAAATATTTAAACTTTTTTGTGATAAGTAATCTACAGTGCTTTTAGATATAACTGTACACATAAATGCATTTTAAAATTAAAACAAACTATAATTATTCAACAATAGACTGTATACTATTCTCAAAATGCATTCAACATTCACAAAAATTTATAATTACTCTGCATCAGTATATGTGATGATACCAGGATCAGCTAGTTTTACTTTAAAACAGCTTTCTCCATGGGCAGCAACCAATATATTATGACACCTGATATTTCCATGGACCATATGCTGTTTGTCCTATGAAGAAACAGATTCACTCTATTATTGACTTGAAAGATACTAAAACAATCTCATTAAGTTAAAAAATACACAGAGTATAAATATTTTATGAAAATTTATCAAATTTTCATAGCAACAAATAAGCAGGCACTATTTCACTCATTGATTTTTTAAAAATATTTCATTGTACATTAAATTCTACTCACCAAATACCACAGAGCCCTAGCAAGATGATAAGCAGCTTCAATTAAATCTACTTCTTGCACGTCTGTTCGATTTTCAAGGTATTTGTCTAGAGACCCAAAAGGTAACCATTCCATAACTAATGCAGTGGGGTTGGTAAGAATCATACCAACTGTTGAAACAATTGCATCATGTTGCCAATACAACATTTTATCACATTGGGCCAAGAATTCCTGAAAAAGTTAAGATCTTATAAACACAAATGAATTCATTTTCAATAATGAATACAGAGTGATAGATAGCAATGATTCAGTAAATAAAATATATACATGAAAATTAATGCACATTGGCAGAAAATAAGATTCCAATGAAAGGAAGAAACTGCATCAAGTTGATGAAATAATCCAACATATTTATTGCAATAAAGTATAAGATCGATAACAATTTCAAGAGCACAAATGAAAGAATATACGAGTAACAGGAAATGAAACTACTTCTGAGCAACCTTTATATTACTACATTGTTCAATACAAGCACAAATATGTGCTTGTAACTAAATAAAAGTGTAGAACATAATTGTTAACATTACTTAATCATTGTATTCATGAAATGCAGGCAAGGAGTTAGGTCTTGTCATTTGACCATCATTCTAAATTCAGTTGCCGTCTTCCTGCAATCTTTGTACAACTTTAGAACCTTAATCATTTAATTTAATACACCATTAGTTGATACATTAGCTTTTTCTATTGTTACTGCAACAAATATATCCAGAATTTCATTAACTAAATAGAAAAGCTGCAAAAATCATGTTAAAATAATGAATAACCATTTCAGATTCTTAATGGAAATCATCTTTTTTCCTCAAAATGAAACGCATTCTGCAATCCTTAATTACAACAATGAATTTTTCTTATTAATTACAGAAACAAAAATATATCAATAAATAGCAATGGCAAAATTACTTTTAGATGAGTCACTTTCGTTTCCTTTCGCAGCATTTTAACTGTAACAGCTCTAGAATCTGTACAAGAGCGTCTCAGACGTGCTTGAGCAACTATAGTTAGTCTACCAGGCATTGTTGGTACATCCTGACTAAACATGATTGCATCATGGGGTATACATTGAGCAGTACAGCTGCAGTCTCCTCTAGTTTTAAGTGAACTGAAACCTTGCTTTTTTTTACGGCAAAGCAATAAATTAGATTCATCTGCAATTTAAACAAAAATAATATGACT
Organism: Araneus ventricosus; assembly: GCA_013235015.1. Classification (NCBI taxonomy): domain Eukaryota; kingdom Metazoa; phylum Arthropoda; class Arachnida; order Araneae; family Araneidae; genus Araneus; species Araneus ventricosus. The sequence continues at coordinate 29,793 of BGPR01002151.1, forward strand.
AAAACATCAATCAAATTATTCACAAGAATTTTTTCATGTATATGTTATGGTCAATGTGATTAATCAGTTATTATTAATAATAACCACATATAAATCTGGTTATTATTATTAACTGCTTAAAGATCTGGTTATTGTTAATAATAACTGATTGGTAAAAGTTAAGTTTAAGGTACAGAGCTGCTGTTCTCCACTTTGCATTGCCAACAAGAGCAAGATGGTTTGGCAATGTGAGAACATTTGTTTTGGCTGTGCAGTGAACATTTTTTTGTGTTAGTTTAATTAGCAGTTTTTCATGCTCCGAAAATCGTATAAATATTTATTTGAATCTTTGTTTACATTTAAAAATGATTGGCTTGCATTTATCTTGTTTGTTTATGTTAGTGATGTCATAGTACGGGCGTGTACGTTTTCTACGACGTCATGGCCAGTTATGACATCACAGCCAATCAGGTTTTGCCACTTGTTTCTGGATAACTATATAAGATGGTATGTTAAGTTGTTTTTAATAAAAAGGTTTTAGTTTTAGCAATGCAGTCGTGTTTTGTTTTAGCCTGACATTCTGAGTTAGCCTGAAATTTCTAAATTGCAACATGAGTGCAGATGCATTGCCTGGTATATACTTAGCTACACATCACAAGTGTGTTCCGGTCAAATCTTTTAAACTTAAAAAAACATCAGCAGCTTCGCTTTCAGCAAAGCAGGAACCTAGTAGCTATGCTTTTTCATTGAGGAATCTAGATTTTTTTTTAAATTCCAAAAACGAGAATTTCCGCAATGTAATCACATCGCTAAACTGTCTTCCTCTTGGTGGCTATGAATCGGCGATGCAAAGTGGAGAGGAATGGCTCCGTACCTTAAACTTAAAATTAACCAACAGATTAATCGCATTGACTGTAACATATAGATGTATATTTGACATTCCAACAGAAATTCAAACTATATCTTAAAAGCTCAAGCTACAAGAGATCAAATTAATAGCCCAAAAAAGTATCTAAAGATATGTAAACATATAAAAAAAAATCTAAAAATAACACAATTTTGAGTTTAAAAAATAAATATTACATTACCCAGAAAATACAAAGAAATAACTAATTAAGACAAAAACTGCACAAAAATAACATTAAATAAATTGCACAATTCCCAAGAAATTAAAAAATGGGGGAAAATCAATCCAATAAATAATGTACTTATATCTACTATTTTTTTGCTTTGAGCTGAGCAAGAAGTACCCAATGACATCAATTCTTGTGATGTCATGGTTACAAGACAAATATAAATGTGCATATCGTCCAAACATGCAACTAAATGCTGCACTGTACGAGACAGTGCAAAAGCATCTATCATCCAGAGTTCCCACTCTTATTGAGGAAAAAAATTCAAGGACCTTTTTAAGAAAATTCAAGGACCATAAAATTACATATTTTAGACATAAAAATGAAAATGATTAATTTAAATAAAATTAATAATTTGTATTTTTATTTTCGAAATAAAAAAAATGATATGGATCTACAATTTTAATGATAAAGTGTGTACCAAATTATATCCTTCTAGCTATTTAAGTTTTTGAGTTATTGTGTTCACATCAACACAGACTTCCCTGGATCTATGAAATTAAATTACATACATTTTGAAAACAGATTTCATTACAAAGAAAATCAGTTGTTGGTATTTAAAACAAAATTCTGCTCAAATATATCAGTTACTTTAAAAATACAATAAGATAATTGCAGGACTATTTTACGCGACAGAGAAATAACCTCTGCAGCTTTTACTGTATTGTCAAATTAAGCTCTTGTTGAAGATATGAAGAGAGAAAAGATTGACGGTTGATAGCATTCCCAAACAAACATGCTTTTTCTGGTGATCAAACTCTCAAGACAAAACAAAGTCACAAACTGGTTTTCTCTTCTGTCTCCAAAGATATTGGATGGACATTTTGCTTATTTTTTAAAGGACTTTTCTAGGACCCAAAGAAAAATCAAGTACTTTTCCAGGGCCTCGAGTACGACAAATAAAATTCAAGGAGTTTTCAAGGACCGTGGGAACCCTGATCTAGTACTGTGTTTACATTTCTAACATTTTGCACAAACTTTTGAGCATAAAAAATGAATTATGGTTCAACTTTTGGATATTATATAAAGAAAAAGAGGATCTGTAGCATGAAAAAAGCTTTTCAAATTTCCATTTAACAATCCCGAGTTATTAAAAGCATGGACTATGAAATTCAAAGAAAAGCTTTCAAGCCTATACCATGTAGTGTACAGTGATTAGTACAGTACCAACACGCAAATTTGTTTTCCCCTTCTTTCTTCTCTTTGAGGAGGTGGTGTAGCAATTTGTGACATTGGGGGTGACTAGATTACTCAATTTTGTGATTTTTTACTTATGGCACACTATATACAGTGCTTTAAAAAAAATTGTAAAAAAGAGGGTAAACATTATACAGTACTTAAATTAATATCAACTGAAAGATAATCTTTCCATTTTAAGATAGTGTAAAAATATATTGCAAAAATTCATTTAACAGTTATTGGAAAAAATATATATAAATACAAACTTTGGACTGCTTTTTTTAGTTTCAAATCAAAATTTTGAAAGAAAATGACCCTTAGGTATACACTTTCAGCATTATGATGGCAAATACATATAAATACAATAAACATTTGGTAATAATGCAGATCTAGATCTATTGATCAGGTTTCCAAACTGCCAACAGACAGATACACAGATTTAAATATATTATAATATTATTAGAGATTATATGAAATTATGAATTTTAATAATCCAAAGAATACTACAAATAAATATATCAAAGAAAATAATTATATGCACATACTATGTTAAGTTTTTCAAAATGATTAACTGGTCCATTCATAAAAGAACTAAAAAAATTAACAAGTTAATTTGAATTTGATGACATATAACAAATCAGCTATAAAAATAAAAGATTTTTTTTTCCCCATCTCAAATTTCACAGATAATTTCAGGACATAAATAAACAAATGTGTTTCTCAAGAAATAAGTCATAAGGGAAAAAAAAAATTGTACAAGATAAAATCTGGATTACAATTTTTTTTTTTTGGGGGGGGGGAGGACTAGCGGAACAAATATATCATGGAAATATCACTAAATCTATGAATCAATAGGTAACGAAATTTGATACGAGAAGTGCAAACTACAACTTAAACAATAAGATTACAAAAGAAACTTGAAAAGACCTAATGCTTTAAAAATACAACAAATTTTTAAATGTAATAAATTCTTTCTACCAGTTACCTAATTAAAATTATCCAAAATTTAAAAATTGAGAACACAAGCAAGCTTCAACAACAAAATTCTCTTTTTCACCATTTTTTTAACTTCAGTTACATTATTTTGATGCTTTGTTTCCCATTTGAAATCACTTATTTTCACACATACTTATGATTCAACTCTTCTGTTTAATTTAATACTCAGTCTGAAAAAAAGTTCTTGAATTTTTTCAAACCAAATTAATACCAGAAAAATATTACCATGTTTTAGAACATATGGAATGCACGCTGAATTAATTTAACTTTTATTTTTTTTACATAATTACCTTACTTACAGCATAAAGTATGAATGGTGTGAATGGTTTTAAAGATAATTCAAATACATTTCCAATGGAAAAATTATAAAGAAAGAAAAACCAAAATAACACAATATTCTTTTTCAGATCAAATGCAGCTTTTAAAGGGTTAAAGAATTAAAATCTTCCAATTATTATTCATAAGAATTAAACTGACAGATAATTAAAAAATAAAAATTAATTTACCATATTCTGACGGTGGAATACAACGTAGAAAGTTCAGCATGTTTTCATTAGCATGATGAGATAACAACTGGGGTATGGTTTTAAAGCTTTCATTCCAACCTTCTAGAACAAACATGCCTTCATCATCCTTAATAATTTGAAAAGTACTAATATTCTCAGATCCTTCAGATTTTGTACTAATCCAAACATCTACATAATACACATCATACATAAATTCACATTCTCGTATTATGTAGCAGCCCACATCATTATTGGATTTTTCTTCCAGTTTTCTGTGAGCAAATGATACACTAGAGAAAAAGAATACAAGATAAAAAAAAGAATTTAAAAATTGCATAATCAGTTCATAAGAAAATTCAAAATTTAGCAAGTATGAATATGTATCTAAATAATATTAAATTTAATATTAAAATGTATTATGCTGAAATAAATCACATTGCATTGCAATTAAAAAAGCCATTACAAAGTGGTAAGTAAAATAACCACAATACCTATGGAAAATTATTTCTTACAAGAATTTTATTATTCACTTACAATTTAACTATTTTTCAAATAATAAATACCAAATTAGCCTAATAAACTGGATATCTGAATTAGAATTACATTCATAAGCTCTTTTATCAGAAGGGTGGCAAGAAAATGATAGCCAAACCTCATGATTCATACATATTTACTAAAACTCAAGTTGACACACAATTTTCAACAGCTAATTTCATTTCTTAAAGTATTTGTTGCCTCTGTTATGCATGTAATAAATACTTTTTATCTTCACCTTTCAAAATCAAACTGCTATAACTACAGTTTTCATTGTCTTAAGTCAATCATCTGTTTCTAATAAGCTCTGCAGATTTCTTCAAAATACCGAATCAGGAATTTCTTATCTACTGCAGTCCAAAATATAAGCAATTCTATAATATAAACTAAACCACCTAAACCAAGGGGGTTGGGGAGGAATACCAAGACACTTAAGCAAATGCAAATGTTCCAAGAAAAAGTTATTATACAGTGAAATGTTTTTACATAATCTTATTTTTAAATTCCTTTTCTGACAACTTTTGTTTTATTTTAATATTTATTTTTTTAAAAGATCTAAAGTTTGGGGCACCAATAATGCTCCTCAGGAATCTTCATCCACCTTCACTTTGCAATGGAACAAGTCTCTGTATTAAGAAACTGATGCTGAATATCAATGAAGCCACAATTATGACTGGACATGCCGCAGTTGAGGAACTTTCATTCCTAGAATCTCCATCATCCCTTTGGATTTCTCATTCCGATTTAAACGCCTTCAGTTCCCTCTTCGTTTAAGTTTCGATATGAGCTTCAACAAGGCACAAGGACAATCCTTAAAAGTTGCAGGACTCAATCTTCTTAAGCCCTGTTTCTGCATGTGGGTTTTTCAAGAGTTGGAAAAGCCGACAATCTGTACATCCTAGCTCCAAACGGAAGAACAGCGAATATCGTGTATCCCGAAGCTCTGTAACGAAACATTTCAAGCAAGAAAAGAACTCTGCTGTGAATTCTTAAAAAAATATTTTTCTCTTTTAATGTTTTCAGGATCCGTCTCTTTCAATGCTTTCAGCAGGAAGGAATGAGGCAATATGCCGTGTCATATCGGGTGGCATTGGGACTCATTTTTAAAATTAAATTTTCCTCTTTGATGTTTTCAGGTTCCGAGAACAGACATAATTATAATCATGTCTCGGCAATGCCACGCAGGCACTGCTAGTTTAGGATAATCTAACTTTTATTGTAAAATATATTTTTCACTGTAAAATTTAATTAAATAATAAAATGTATTATGGACTATCCTCTGCTCAAAATAACTTTGACTTTTCCTACATTTCATTAATGAGCATAATATACTAAATCTGTCTAAAGTGATCCACTTACTGTACTGGTTTAAGAGGAAAAAAAAACGTAAAAAGGTTAGAAATGAAACTGTGATACATACCTAACTGGGCCATGACATTTCATAGCTCTTAATTTTAATAAAGATGGTGTTGGTAAATCTTTACATAAATTAAAGGTCCATTTTTCACTTAGCCGATAGTATCCATCCAGCAGGGAAACAAATGAGTGTCGCTGAGCTGTATCATTGAACTGAATGTACTGAAACCATAAAATATCAAAACATCACACTTATTATAAATGTAAAATTAATTATAAGCATTCAATAAAAAATAACTTTTAAGTATCTCAATATTATAATAAGAGAACAAAATGAGATCTTCTAAAAATCAAAATAGGACCCTATACAATTCCACACCTTTAGACAGATTAGAATGAAATTTGGCATCATGTTCCTTAGCACTTTAAAGGATTAACTAAACTATTAAAAAGTTGCTAGCATCCTTAAAGGGGGTGAGATGGAATTTTTAACATTTTTCTGCCACAACTTTGGAACATATCAATGCACAAAAACTATTTTTACAGCATTTTAAAATTTTAAGAATTAGCTTTTCAGTGACACCAATTCCATTTCTGTACAACTATTTCTCTAATTTTTAATCAATTTTCAAAATTAATTTAAACAGAATGCTTTTGCTTGTTGCAATATTAAACCTGTTTCACATCTACCACTCGTGTGCTTTTGGCAAAGTTAAAATTAAGTTGCTTTCTGTAGACAATTTAATTTTTGTTTCATAATATACACGACATGTCTTTTAATATGCACATGCTGTAATTCATCTTTAAACACCGCTTTTTAACACTGTTTATTATTCGACCTAATTTTGTCTCATATTTTAGCACTTTTAAATGTTTGAAGCACCCACATGGCATATGTCTTTTAAATGGCCCTTTCTTAGTTTAAGCTCATTGAATAAATTTTATTTCCCTTGATAAGGTTGTCAGTGTTTATTGCATTGTTATAAAGCTATAAAGTTGTTTCCCTGATGTGCTAATCTTGGTGACAAATTTAGGGGTCTTGGTAACAGGTTGTTTGGTGACAAAAGGAATTTTCTAGAAAGACCTTGAACTGTCAACTTATTTCTACTGGCTTTCATAACTTTCTGGAGATTATGTCACTTTCTATGTAATGAAGTCACTTCCTGTTGAAAAAGTATAAAAGCAAGCTCTCAAGCCAAGAGGAGTAAGCTGGATTTTGATCAGCAAGCAAGCTGGTGAGCTAATAAGAAACCTGTGAGGGCTGAGCCGAGATTTATTGGTAATCTCTGTTGTGAATTTTTACAAGTGCTGTTTTAATACTTGTGCTATGTTTCTTTTCTTGGAATATTTGTAAAATAAAGAGCTTTATTTTTTTAAATCCTGCTTATTGGACTGCATTCACGTACACCCACAAGACGATTCCTTAAAATATATTTCCATGCACCGGTATTAAAGTCATACTTTTTAAAGCCTATCCAATGGACATTTCCTTTCAGCTTTGTATTTTCTAACTAGAGATTTTTATCCTCTTTTTAACTTCAAAGTATCTAGAACTCATATATTTTTTCCCCTTTCTGTTAACCATTACTGTCATATCATCAGAGCTCAAAATCGAAATATTGGATTTTGAACATTTGATTAAATATTAAAGAAACTTAATAAATCAAGGCTTCTAAAACACTACAGGTGTGAACATAGATTACAAAATTTGAACCAAACCAAAAATATTTTCAAAAAATATGCTTATTTACATGCACATTGGCATACCACTGAGGGCGCATTGCCTCAGGCTCCATGATTTTTATTTAATCACATGCTATCTGAATTTTGTAATTATTTGAATTCTGTTTTTAGTAGCAGTTAAATAAATTATCCGAGATCCCAAAGCGTCTTTTAGGTAATATAGGTAGATATAATGGCAACCTTTAAAATTACTTTTTGGGGCAATAATTAATTAGTTAAGACAGTGAATGGCCTTCTCTCTTTACTTGTTGCACATTTAATCAGCTGTTTCTGAACTTCCTGAATTACTTAAATTCCACACAGTAAGAGAGTAAAATACCAATGAATTTGTTGCCTACTCCATGGCAGAAAATTTGAAACAAAAAAGACTAAATACCTCTACACTTCCAATGCTCTTTTTTTTTCCTCAATTGGAAACTTTTTTTATTTATTATCTGAAACAGTCAAACAAATAAATAAGACTGAATTTTACTGCCATTTGCAGTGATATTCTTGAAAGCTTCCATTCTTACAGAAAGTAATTGACATTTGTTTTGAAGTTCAGTGTTATGCCAGCAATTCTCACTGTATGACAATTGAAGGGCAAGACTTGGACACTTTAAAAAATAGCAACACAAAAATCTAACAAAAGGAAAACCACCAAGTGCATTTTAGATTTGTGATTTTTCAGAGCAGATGTTGATTAAAATAGAATGCTGGATAACCAAGACTCTACCGTATATACATAAAGGTAATTATTCATGATTGCAGAAGATAAGATTCTTAATAAATAAAGTAAAATCATAAGATTCTGAAGTGCAAATCAGTCAATGAAATTAGAAATTGTTTCAAAGCAGAAGCATTAGTTTCTTACTAATTATTTTGCAAACCAAAAACTAATATTTACTTGTGGAACACCATTCTGACGACTAATTTCAACAGTTTCATCACTACGCATGCTGATATAACACAAATTTTCAATATCACAAATGTGAGTCCATTCCTGAAATAAATAATATTGCCCATAATTAACAGTGCACGAGAAACTACAGATGCATCCATTCTTTAGTGGTAGTAAATACTTTCAACAACAATTTTCATGCAAACATACTTTAAAAGAATTTTATTCAACAAACCTAGCAGTATTAGTTGAATTTTACCAATTTATCTTTTCCTCATTTAAAAAAAAAATTAAAAGACAATAGGTAGAAACATTTATATATATAATACACATTTACAACCATGTGTTAGCAAGCACATACCTAAAAGGACAAAATTGCAATTTATTTCATGAGCAAAAATAGTAATTCAAACCAATATCAAAACTGTAAAGGATTAATTCAAATCAGTAATGAAAAAAGTAATAATCCCACACAAATACATTTTGCAATATCAGTAAAACCTTTTTATCAGAAATAACTTAATAGTCACATATTTAAATATATAGCAACTGTTCTACAACAAGAGTCAAATTCGGTGTGGGAGTGTTCTCGGAAAAATATTTCATTACTTTTGTGTAAATTTTTAGTTTATGTGCAGGAAGCCATAAGCTTACCTATATTATTAGGGACCATTCATGTTGATCAATTATATTACATCTTAGTTTTGTGTTTATGTCAAATATACAAGATAAAAGGCAAAAGAGAGGTGGGGTTATTAAAAATAGTGGAAATCAGCAGCTTAATGTATGATTTGAAATAACACAACACAAAAATATTCAAATGAGTTTGGCAAAACAACACACTGATGAATAGGACAAAAAGAAATTTCAGGTACAGCTTCGATATATGGCATCAAAGGAGATCATTTTGTTTTGGCGACTTTTTTCAACAGCTTCAATATAGGAACCCATTGGCGATACTTTGTTTTGGTGACTTAACGATACGACGTTCGGTTAGGTGACAAAAAGTCGGCAACACAAGATTATCGAAGCTGTTCGAAATTTCATTGCAGCTACTACAATAAAAAAAATTTCTATGTGTTTCAAATCCTAAATAAGATATGGCTGCAGACACATTGAATTTAAAGTAATGGAAAAACTAATTGTAGAAATTAGCTGAAATTTTGAATGGTCATAAAAAATGGTCTTCTGCATCAAATCTGCACTAAATTTGTCTCTGATGTTAGTAAAAAATTTTAATCAATTTTGATATAAATTGTTTTAAATTTTGTTAGTAGCACCACAGGTAAATTTCTATTTCTAAAAATAATCTTAAAATAAAAAGTAGGTGTACAACATGTGTAGACTACTTCATTATTACCATAAACAATAATTATTCATCAAAATATTAATAAAAGACCATAATTTTGAAATGAACTGACCTAAATGGATACCATTTGATATTCAAGCATAAATGTTGATGCAGCTTAGAAATTTGCGACAAAATTGAGAGTTGTTAAAAGGTAATTTTGAAGTTAGTATACATTTTGATACATAAATGATTCCTCAGAAAAATTTGTAATTATGCAAATTTTCAAAGAACCTTAGTCCCTTTGGCTTAAAGGTATGATGAAAGGTGTCAGAATAAAGGTTAAGGGTGTGTTTCTTTGCAAGTTCGCAATTAAATGATTTAGACCAGAGATTATGAAATGACATTAATTTTATCTTTTAACAAAAATGATAGCAACATATAAAAGCAAATGGAATAGAAATGATACATTAAATGAACATGTTTTTTTAAAAAAATTATCACATTTATAAGCCTATTTTTTCTATAATATTCATCAGAAGCTTCCATGTTCAACAGATTTTAAAATTTATCATTCTTTTCTTTCTTAACGACAAAATGCTTTAATATATGATTTCCCTAGTATTAATAAGAGATAAAATAAATACATACACCTTTGCATTTTTTTAATCTCATACGAAGACCAGGGTAATCTGGATGGTATGGATTGACAACCAATTCCACTTCAAAAAGTTTCCCATTTTCCGCTTTTTCAATCAAAACAGTGTATGTTTCTGTACCATAATCAGGAACTAATTCGGTTAATCCTTGTAAGTAATTTTCCTTAAAAGAAAAGTGAATGTCAGTGTACAGAAAATGTTAGAAACACAATATATTCAATTCATTCAGTAGATAAAATAATTTTAGAAGGTTGAAACCTCTAAAATTCTTATGAACAGGATGAACAAATAAGTTTTACTTCAGCTTTAAGTTCTTAAATACTGATCCTAGACATGTATGTTGAATTACAAAGTTGCATTAAAAAAGTACAGAATTGCAAGAAATTGAAGACATTTTAAGTAATAGGAATAGAAATTTTCATATGTACCCTGCATACAAAAAACTCAACAGAGCCAAATGTTCCACATAGACTAATACTGTAATGCACAAAATTCCAGCATTATATAAAGAATAAATAAATAAAAGACAAAAATAATAACTAAGACCACTTTTCAATACCTCTTCAAGACTGAATTCATGTCCATGATTTGCGTTTTGGGGATCGTATACTAATCAGGGTTGCTACTCAAGCAGGAGAATCAAATTCCCTGACTTTTCTCAAGAAAATTCCAATTAAGCATGTTAATATATATTGGTCATGGTGAAGGTAAAATAAGGTTATATCAGTTGAAAATACTGAAATTATCTAATTACATATGAGAGTAACTAAAGATTCCACTTTTGATTCCCCTTTCAAATCAAGTTTTTACAAAATCATTAAAAACTATAAAATTTTTTCATATCCAACTACCTTTATTTTTTAACTACTGCATAACAAAATTCTCTTAACTTTACTTTTATCCACATGAATATGAAAGACATCTCACATTAATTTAATGTGCAACTCTGTGTTTATGTAAAAATATCTGAAATATTTGAAGTAGTAAAGGAAGAGGAATCCTCTCTGCCTTTAAAATATATATATCAAAGTGTCTCAAGTAAAGCTAGTTCAAAATCTAGCTCAAAATACAGAAAGAAACATTTCAATGATGAAAACTTTATTAATGTAAACATAAAAATACAAATTAAATTTAAAATGTTTAAATCTTAATTTATATTTAACAAATTTAAAGAAAAATCACTTTTTTAGCGATTGCTGCAAAATGATCCCCGACTTTACCAGATTTTTGTGTGAAAAATTAAATTCCCTGACTTCTCAAGGATTTCCTTGTGGCGTGGCAACTCTGACTAATTACAAAGGATAAAAATAGTTGGCAAAGAAATAATAAATCTATCAGTATGGAAACTGTAGAAAAAATAGGTTTACACAAGTTGTTCAAAATGCTTCCCCATCCATGGCAACACAGGAAATGCATTCATCCAATAACACTTCACTGTGCATTCAAATTAGCACATTTTTTATTATTGTTAAATATTTAGGCAAGCACTTATGAGCACACTGATCAAAAGTATATATGAATTGAATATGGCATGCATTTTTGTGCTGTTCAAATATGCAATTCCATTTATTATTTTATAACCACTTATTACTTATTACTTGCCCAAATATTACTTCAAATCTTTATTCTTTAACAAATCATAAGAAATTAATTGCTCTAATCAAAAACTTATGCTTTTATAAATGAATATAACTTTTTTTTTAAATTCCATTTATTATTACAAATAATGCTAAACATAAGATACTAATTTATAGATAACTTGAGTAACAAATAACTATTAATTTTTCCTGATTTTTAGATATTTTTATGAATTTCTCTGATTTTTCCAGATCGATAAAATTCCCCGACTTTTCCCTGATTTAATGGTTCTGTGGCCACCCTGTAACAGTATCATAAAGAGTGATTAAGTCTCTGAAAAAATGAAGTACAGTAAAGCCTCTCTAAGTGACCATCAGTAGTCACCCTTCTCAACGGCCACTTTTGATTGGCACAGAACTTTTGGCCCATAGACATAATGCTAAAATAACCTTTAGGAATGGCCAATCAATCTTCACTTTTAAAATCGATTTGATATAGAAAAGTAAAGATATCTAATACTGGGAAATTTTCAAGAATCGTTGTTTGGCCATGGAAAAATTTAAAAAAGGGAGCATTTTTATGAAATGAAATTTTGTCAAGGAGCTGTTTTTGCGAATTTCAATTTTGTGAAGAAGCCATTTTTTTGAATTTCAGTTTTGTGAAGGGGCCGCATTTTCGCCTGGATCGACCAATGAAACCAACAATGGAAATCAGATTGAAATTAACCATTCCTTTCCCACTACAAGAGAAAAGTGAACTTCAACCTCTATCAGGGTTGCACATTCAAGAGTTTCTTTGTGCCTTTCATGCACCAATTTGAACTCTGATAAAGAAGATCTGCTGATATAGGCTGCGACCATCACAAACGAAACTTTCAGCTCAACAGACGTTAGAAAAATAAATTATATTACTGACTATTCTTCAACAACTTCTGATGAAATATTAGGAATTTATTGTAACATTTAGTAAAAAATAAATAAAACTGAAAAAGTTACCTCAGAAAAAGCTGAAAGATCCAAGCAAATACAAACTGTACACTTTTTCAAAAGAAATTAGAAATTTTCAAATAAATTATGCTTTTTCTTTAGATGATTCCTAAAATTCACTTCAACATCAGAAATAACGAATTAGCGGCTTATTTCAATACATACTCTGTACTTCCAAACACGAAACCCTATAGAGCGTCCACCTATCAGAACAGTCAATTTTACTAGAAACTGGGGGTGGCCACTTCAGAAAGATTTCACTGTACTTTTTTTAACTGATAATAAGTTTAACTTTTGAAGTGTCTGCTCCCTATAAACATTTGCTGGTAGCCCAATACTGTCTAATTATACCACTGTTAGTATCACATAATAAAACTTGGAAAATTCTAGAAATATTTCACAAACAAAAGGCAATTATAGAAGCAACAAAATCACTTACTTTGACAAACTCAGAATTATTTTTGGCATTTGCAAGGCCACGAGCTACAGCTTTTCGTAATGGCTCATGCAGAAATCCATCTGAAAGTGGATTTTTCCTCAATATTTGGGGAATGAAAATTTTTTTATATGATTTCATTCCCTCTAGAGTCACATTTTCCTCAATCATTTCACAAATTATATCCGTTGCAACTAATCCTAGAGCACTTTCTCGTAAATTCCCATGATACAGCTCTGGAATTCTTCCTTCTAAAAAGTCAATATGAGCTTGGCGGAAAAAGTAATTTAATGTGCTAGAATCTGTTTTCTCCTGAAAAGTAAAATTGAATATATTGTACAATTTCTTAAAATAAAAAGAAGACACATATTCATATTGAGTCTCAAATAACTCTTTAAAATTTCAATAAAATGCAAAGAATTTCTACATAAATGAAGTATGATATGCAAAAACATTACTCAGAAAAATTTAGATTTTTTTTTTATGAACTTCAAATAATGATTCAATCACAGCTTCAAAAAAACCTATTCACAGCTAACAAAAATTCTTCTTGGTTCTCCAAGCAAAAATAATTTATTCGATATTAAAAAAATCAAATTGATAACATTTATCTTTTAAATTATGCGACACAGTTTCATTTTTTTCTAAAACTAAATAAGTCTCTGTTTATGAAATAAGTTCATAGAAAGATTAAAAACATCTGAAAACCAAAAATCTTATTCACCATTAGCGATCATCCAGACGTTCCCTATACTCCCCCCATAAAATGTAACATACAGATTAATGGCTAAGTAAAGTCATATTGAAAATATCTAAGAGAACTAATATTTAAATGTTTTTCCCATACTCTGTATCTTTTCAAAGGTCTACATTGATTTTAAATATCATTACCTACTCTGAGCTTAAAATTAAGCATCCCATACCCACTTACTAGGATATATTCGTCATGTACCAGTATAAGACATTCATTTAACCCATTTAAAAAGTTAAGTAATATGTCGGATTTGCATACTCACCTTTAAGGATGCAATACTAGGTGTTCTGAACCGCAGCCGAAGATAAAAATTCACTATATCTCCATTTGGAACCTTCACTTCTTTATTGGGAGGGAACCATAACGATTCGGAAAAATTCCATAAGCCAAACAAATGCCGGGTAACAGGTCCAATATGAAGATATTTACATGATTCAATAACTAAATCCTCTGCTACATAACAGGTATTTCCGGAGAAATCAAGAGGTTCGTTACCAGTATAAAAGTTTATTCTTACGATTCCAACCATTGTTTTAAAAAAATAAACTTAAAAAATACAAATTTTTGACAATATTTTAAAAAATTAAAGTTAAAAAAATTCAATTTTAATTATATTTTAAAACGTAGAAATGAAATATTACACTCGATCAGCAGAAAATGTATACAATTTAACAAAAATTCATAGTCACTTATCACATTAACGCTCATGTCAATCTTTTTAAAACGAAAACAATAATATATCGCAAAATAACATTAAAATATTGCGCAACAACATGGAATTTGTTTGTCGTCAATACGGAACAGCATGACAAAAATATTGTTTTCCCTTCCTAAGCATGACTATTGCCAACTTTACTGGAGAAAAGTACAAATAAACAATATCACCCATAAAAGCCGATATATGTTCAGAGTGGCTAGTGCAACCACCTACACTGCTACAATTGCCGAATGAGGGGGTTTAGCCAAAGAATGCTTAGATTGGGTTGGGAGACGTCACTTTTTCCGCACGTTAATAATGGGAAAAGTGACGTGTCCCCACCCAACCGGGGGTACCAGAATAGACACCTTAAAGTTCTTGACTAAATGCTTTCCACGAGCGGCGAAATCGCAATCTGCAAAGTTAATTTTTATCGCAAAAATGTGTTAGGTTATCTCAAATTAATGCTCGTCGCTCAAGGCCTCGCTTTCCGAATGGCCCCGGGGAAGATGAAGATCAATTAGCCTCGCTTAGGAAGGGAAAGTTCTATTCTGAGGTGTAAAGAAAAATAACAATTGTTGATTAAAAAATAATCAAGAGATGGGGTATGGTAGTAAAAATTCAAATGCTTTTTTTTCCATACTTTAATAGGTGGTTAGGCTTACAATTGAGAATATTTATAATTTGGAAAAATAAATAATTCAATGAACGAGTTTCCCAGATAACAATTTTATTTTGCAGCAAGCTTGCCACAAATTTGTCATGAAAAGAGTGCAAGCTTGACACAAATTTGTCATGACAAGAGTGCAAGCTTGCAGTAAGTTAACGAAAGCTTCGAAGTCACCATGAAACGAACTTGCAGCAAGCTTGCCCCCAGATAGCACGTAAGTTTGCAGCAAGTTGATTTTGACTTGTCATGGCAAAATTTGACGCGTCAAACTTGAATCGAACTTGTAGCAAGTTCGATGTGACAAATAGCGCCACCCCTTTGCAAATCAAACTTGCTGCAATTTTGCAAAACAAACTTCCTGCAAAGATAGCACAATAAAGAGATAATTATCTTTGTCTCTGTTCTAAAAAACATCCGATTTTTAATAGCATCTCCTAGACCGTAATTCTTTTTTATTAATGCAATAAATCAATGATAATTTGTGAAAAAGATAACTTTTTTATAAAAAAAATTTTTGAAACATTTTCCATTTTTTTACTAAATATATCACTCTCACTTTAAAAAAAACTATATCGCCTTTTTCTTAATGTTAAAATTTTAACGTTTATAAACAAAATTAAATCTAAAAAAACAGTCAGTGTTTGTTGAACAATAATAACTAGACATTTTGTCCCATTTTAAAGTAATTACTTTTGAACTTTAATTTCATAATTTATTTTACTAGCAAAACGTAGTTATTAGCAAAAATCGCTCTCTCTTTGACTTCAAATCATATTCCCATTTAAAAAATTAATGAAGTCCAGAAAATAGTTAAAAATAAATCGTATACGAATCGAATCGAACGATGTATTAGCGAAATCTATCTTCTCCTCTAAGAGTTCGACTGGCTCAATGGTTAGCGTCTCCGCTTCGGAACCGGGAGGTCGCGAGTTCTATCCCGGGTTGTGTTTCGTACTCTGTTTTTGCAATAAGTTTGCACGGCAAGTTTGCTGCAAGTTCGTTTCATGGTGACTTCGGAGCTTACGTTAACTTGCTGCAAGCTTACACTCTTGTCATGACAAATTTGTGGCAAGCATGCTGCAAACTAAAATTGCTATCTGGGCCGTGCAAACTTATTGCAAATTATAGCAAAAACAGAGTACGAAACACAACCCGGGATAGAACTCGCGACCTCCCGGTTC